>VYZS01032221.1:0-10859 GCA_013400695.1 Neodrepanis coruscans | reverse complement strand
TGGGGATGGGGTGGGGGGGAAGAGGGGAGGGGGAAAGAAACAAAAAACAAAAACCGACTGAAACTGAAACAAAACTAAAACAAAGAATCTTCATCCATGCTGCTTTTCAGGGAGGAGTTCATCTCACCAGCTAGGAATGAAGATCTCATGCCAGTCAGCAAGAGACTTTCTCTTACACCCATGAAGGAGTGACTAATAGATCTATGTTCGAGAGAGAAGTGCCTGAAGATGAATGAAAGAAATACTGTGATTAGAAATTGGATATAGGTCCTGTAACAGTATATACTTGAATATATAAAAGATTAAACAATCACTTTATGACAAGATTTCATCTTATGCAATATTTTTATCAAAAAAGACAATTAGCAAAAATAGAATGAAAAAAATCCGCAAATCAATCCGAACAAAAAAAAAAACAAACCCAAAAACAAAACAAAATCACCCCCCCCAAAAAACAAAAACCAAACCAAACCAAAAAAACACTATCAACCAAAACAAAAAATCAATGAAACATCTATTTTAATTTGTTTAATGAGTTGATTTAAAATTTTAACATCCAGAGCTCTAAGGAATTGAAAAACACTACAAAAGCCAGATAACCATATGGGGAGAAACTAGGTAAGCCATGTTCTCGGTGTCAGATAATTATGTAAATATGTGCTGATTTCCATATGCAGGCGAATATCTCCATAGGAACATTGTCACTCTTTCTAGAATCTAACAAGTTGGATTTAACATCTGTACCATTCACTTGCCATATGTGATTCACTCACTAATGGACTGTCAGTTATAACTTTTGGTGAGTAGTTTTTAGTTTGACTACTTGATATATAAAATGCCTGTTTTTGTAAGGTTTTAACCTTTAACTGCTAGTTTCATTTTACCCTGTATTAGAAAGGATAAAATTACTACTTCCATCCTCCTCACACTTTTACCAGCTTCAGCTACAGCCCCTCATCATCTCTTTTTCATCTTGACATGTCCTATCTGCATAAGATGTTTTTCATGCAGAAACTCCTCCGCACCTTCAGACATCCTTTACTGATCCTCCTCCATTCTTGTATCTTTTCTGATATGGGAGAAGAAAGTCTGTGCAGAGCATGCAGGAAGTATGCACCTCCTAGAGTATATGGTGGTATATTGATGCTCTGATTATTGTCTGCTCAGCACATACCAGATTTCCATCAAATACAGATCGTTTTCTCTCTCATTTTATGCCTTTGTAGCTTGGAAACAGGCTACTTTACAGGTAAGCAAACTGTTTTTCCAAATGGTGTGTTCTGCTTGGTGGTGGGTATATGACAATAGATCTCCTCATATAGATATGACATTAGGAGTTTTACTGCTTATTAGTAGCAAATCAGGAAAAATCACACTTTGTTCAAAGTGGAATAGAACCATGAAGTAAAAATAATGAAATCCGTCTTAGAAGTACAAACACATTTTCCTTATGGAAGAAAGTATCTCTCCTGAAGTGATATAGACCTGGGAAAGAAGGGAAGCTTGGTCTGCTTCTTATAGAGATTTCAATACTTCTTATAGAGATTTCAGAGCTGTGTAGAGATAGAGGAGAACTCATTTAGAAAACCAATAAAATTTGGAATAGTCTTATCATGAATAGAATTTGAATAGTACCATATGTATAAATCTACAGATATGAGCAATTTTTGTACAACTTGTGCTTCCATCCAGTCCCTAATATATATAAAATGAGAAACATAACCCTTCTTTTATTCTTTTTTGTCCATTATGGATAAAATTACAAGCCTCTCTTGGACAGCATAAGCTCCAAAGCAGGGATCAATAGTTGATTCAGCTGAAGGGAGTAAAAGGTCTACAGATATCTACAATCAAAAAAATGTAGACACAAAGAAAGTAACACTGTTGTAAGGTGACTTTTTAAAGAATCTATATATTAACAATACACTAAGAATATACTTTTAAATCAGATATACAGTTAAGAACACTCTTAAGGTAAGTATGGAAAATTAACTTAGTCAACAGCTATTCATGAGACAAACAGAACTGCTTCTAAGACCTGAATTTGCCAAGAATTTGCATTAACTTGGCAACTGATTTACATGAAAATTCATCTTAAAAATCTTGTGCAAGCTTAAACAACCTTCATTTAGATTGAAAACTAATTTTCCCACAGTGAAAAGCCACCTAAAAGGATAAAAATATATCATTATTATTTCTATATTCAGTTTTTTTACTGTGCGTTATATAAACCAGCTCCAGCTGAGGTGAACTCTAATACCCACAATATACCCTTATGCCTAATGTTAAGGCACTGCTCTTTATTTTGACAATGTTGTTACTTTCATAGACAAAGAACCAGAAATAAGCATTTGGCACTAGAGCTGGTTTTCACTTGGTTTAGGCCATTTTTATACGAAATCCTCCAAATCCAAATATTTCCACTGATTTGATGATATCATAACCCTTTTGTAGTAAAAATTAAAATACAGTAGTATTGATCTTCCTTTTGATAACTTTCAGTCAAAAAAAAAACCCCAAACATAAAACCTAGAGGTGTTAGGTTTTGTCCTTGAATGAATTAGTGTAATGGTTTGGCTTAAACCACAGGGGAAGGCAANATTTTTTGGGTTTGTGGGTGCCGGCCTCTGGGCCTCTCCTGTGTTCTTGGGAGGGGTGTCCTCCTCCTCTGGGTTGCTAGTTTGTCTTTTTTCCCCTTTCCTCACTGCGAGGGTGGGGGGTGGGGCCGCTTTGCCCAAGGTGTATGGTGTATCCTCTATCCTTTCCCCTCTTCCCTTCTCAAGTTACACATGGTTGGTGCAGGGGGGGTGGGGGCCGTCTTGTCCGGGGTAGGGTGTAACCTATATTCCCTCCCCCCTTCCTTTCTCAGGTTACAGTGTGGTCTCTGTGTGTGCGTGTGTGTGCGTGCGTGTGTGCGTGCGTGTGTGCGTGCGTGTGTGTGTGTGTGTGTGTCTCTCAGAGGGAGTCCCGGCTGGCACCCACAGCGCCCTCTGCTGGCCATAATTGGGCAATTACACCCATTTATTCCCCCATATATCTACATTTTAATAAATTGCTGCCTTCCCTCTCCGTCTCTTGTCCATTGATAAACCTAATATTGTCCTAAACCAAGACAATTAGTAATTATTTCTCTTGCACCAATAACTTTGTCCAAGATACTGATATCAGTGAGAGGTAGGAGGTAATATATAGAGGTATGTAGAGGTAGGAGATTAATTTATACTGAGTTCTAATTATCTGCTTGCTGTAGTCTGCAGAAGCAGACAGAAAGGGAGTAAGTGCAGAAATGTGGAGAAACATTCCTCTGGATGTCTGCAGATTCCTCTTTGCAGAAACAGCAGAGGAGAAAATAGAAAAGGATCAAGATGGGATCAGGAGGGATTGTGTTCTGTTCCTTTAGAGGCATAAATCTCCTTTCTGAAAGTGGGAAACTTCTTAACTAGACTTAGGAAACTGCTGAAAACACCAAAAACATATTTAGTGGTCTATGTTAACAACTAAAATTGTGGATAAGTGTGATCTCTACTGTAACACTAAACAGATTTAAGTGACTCAGCCATACTAATCCATATGAGCAAGAAAAGTAAAAAGGTGTCATTCTGCATTGATAATGTACAAAAGAATGACACTTTCATGTAATTCACTAATTTAGTTGAAGAATAGGAAGTAATTAAAAAGATAAGTGAGGAGTGGGGGTAGAACTGCTACACTTAAACAATTTAATGGTATCTTTGTGTTCATTAGTTACTTTTAGATATTAGCCAGAGAATGTTTCATAAATCACTGCTGCTATCCATAGCTGACTCATCAATCCATAGTCTAGATAAGTTTCTTCAACTTCTAATTGCACAACCTTGGTTCAGAGGAGCTCTGTATCTATTTTCTCAGAAACTATGAAAAAGTGCAAAAAGAGATAATTGGATTAGAAAGATTTGGAAAACATTTCTACAAGCATAGCAGAAAGACAACTTACATCCTTCCGTCAATGAAACATTCAACCAACACCTGTGTGCTTACTCTATCCCCTTAATGATAATGGAATGACATATACAGAAAGCTCAATTCCCTATTCCCTATCTTCATTTCACCATTTCTTTGTCCATTGAGAGGACATGTGGCTCCTCTTTGGCACTCAGAGAGAGATCTTCCTCTTGTCACTGCTACCACAACTAAACAACAACATGCAGCAGCAGTATTAGAAGCTGAGGAGGTATGGAAAAAATTCAACACTGTATATACACCAAGGAATTTCAAAACCAGGATGTCTCACTGTAAATAAATTTTATTGCACAGGTCAAATCCTGCCACAATGTGTCTCCCTTCAATCCTCCTGTATTCATTTAGGCAACATAAATGAAAATAAAAGTAGTTCACACAGCAGGTTAGAAATGCCCTTTCTTGGTCATTTTTTGGTCACTAGATTTGTTAGTCCTAAAGACTTCTAAATATTTTGTGCTATTAGCAAACATAGAAAAGATCAAAATTTAGTTTAATGTTTTTTATAAATCTAAGCTAAAATATCAACAGACTAAACCAATAAACAGGAAAAAAATACATTAATGTTGCAATTTCACAAATTAGTACTGTGCAAAATTAATTTGTACTCACAAGCCATGCTGTGACTTTGAATACTGAAATGTTTTAACAGTTATTTCAGTAGTCTGGTCTAGCTGAATCTGTTCCCTGACACATGAAATACTCCTCATGAACTTCCTAACTCTTCTTGTGCAGTTGAAAAAAACATATGTGGCATTGAGTTTATTCTGCTTTAGATAATTACACAATCTTACTTCATTCCTCCTATGGCAGTCAGGGTGCCAGTTTTCCCTACAGGGCAAGAAGTTGCCTAGCCAGAGTTCCCCTCCTCCTTCCCTGCCATACTAGGTGTTCCTTCCAAATCTTGCTCTAAATGACAATAAAGCAAGATCTACGAATTTGGAATCAAGTTCACTTATAAAATGTCTGTGTCACCTTTGACAGCCTAAGAAGACTGAACTTTTCCTGGCTGAGTCCTCTCAGGAGTTGTGGTAAGGATGACCCAAGTGAAAGCACAGTGCAGAAACATCACATTTATTTTTTTAGTCTTAATTCTAAACAGTTTTCACATCTACTCCTAGTCTTTCTGGAAAAGGCTCAGATTCAGTTTGGTTTAAGCACTGGGCAGAGGTTCAGTTAGACTGCATCCAAAACAGCAGTTTTCCTGAGAAGAGAGAATCGTGTGCAGAAGAAAAATAAAGTAGAATAAACAATTTAAGAAACCTGAAGCCTTTTCCTACTCCCATCTCTATGAAATATCAGCAAGTGATTAGATTATATTTTTCCTACTCATTTGCTTTAATATAGGAAAGAGACACACATAGTTTGACTCCCAGCAGTTATTCAGATTAGTCTGGAAAACATGAACTCCATTTACATTTAACCTATTAGATAAATGCTCAGCCAAATCTTCCTCTCACTTACACAAAGAAACCTATGAGCTATAGCATAGTTTGATTGTTACGTGAGGAAGAATTTTTCCACTCTCTTCTATATGACCTACACTTTCAGTAAATACCTTGAGAAGATCTATCTTACCCCCTTAGTGCCAAAATACTCTCATGCTCAAGTAATTTTCAACCCCTCCTTCTCCAACCTTGAGACTCTCATCCTGGCACTTTGGCTTTGGTATAGGTGCTGAAAACGAGAGTATATGAAGGAGAGAAAAATAACTTGATAGTGTGGTGTGGATTTGCATGAAGACTGTGTTGGCACTTATGTGAGTTAATCAGGTTACTCAAGAGTAGTAAAGCTTCAATAAAATTATTGAAGTCACCCCAATACCTCCTCACTTTAGCAGTTCTTGTAACAGGTCCAAAATATACGATAAATGCTCATTTAGAACAATGAAAGTATTTTGCTCAATATGGATAAAACAATACCAAGCATAGAGTAATATTATTTAAGGAGATAATACAGTCCTAAAATGCTTTTTTACTTGATTATTTTAGTTTTAAATACACATCTTGGAACAAGAGTTCACTACATTTGTTTTACTGAAATATCTTCAAAGGTACTGTAGCACAAGAAAAATTAGTTCAGATTCCTGTATAGGTATCTGACTCTTTTTGTGTTTTTTATGTTTATTGAAATACATCTTTTCAAATGTCCTTCAAAGACACTACCTAAAGAAAACAGTAATCCAGTAAGTGGAAGGTATTAGGAAAACAACGGAAATCGAAGTCTTATTTTAAACACAGACATTGAAGCAGCAAGACAATCCTCCACATGGCCAAACTTGTAAATTTGAGGGGCACTGCACTGAAGGCAGACTCACCAAATGAATTCCTTCTGAAACCTGGTGTTGACAGGGTAACAGCAGTGCTGGCTCCTACAAGAGCGTGCCAGCATGTAACTCAATAGGCAAGCTGTGACGTACATTAGCTAAAATTTAAAAAAAACATTAGTCAAAGCAAGTTGATGGATTTTCAGTTGACAACTGGATCAACAGTAAGAATTTGGATTTAAATTCAAATATAAATTCAAATACATCTCCATCAATGAGGTCAGTCATGATGTGTGTGGCTTCTGCTATTAAATTTAGTGAGTAACACCAGTACAATCTGCATGAAGGAAAATGGAGAAACAAAGGTGTATATGATTGCACATCCACATGTGAGGATCTCTTCCTTACTAACATTTCTTTATAGAAGATCACCAGAATCAAGGAGCTCGGTACAAGTCTATATTTCCTGTGCATTTTAATAAGGCCTAAAAATGAGGAAAGAATACTCAACAGTCCTGCATAGCTCTAAACAGGAACTTTTCCACAATGGTTCAAAATTATTCAAATCACACCTTCTTTTCTGGAAAGCTCTATCTTGTTAAAAGATAACACAGCGAAAGAAATAACTTGCACGCAGCACATGCTTTGCAACTGTCCAAAGTCAGTGACCAGAGATAATAAAAATGTTAAGTTGACACAGCACTTGTCTGGGTCTGGACAGTGTAGATCAGCATGGCTCATCAGAATGATATAAGAACAGTAAGTTGCAGCTGGAGCTGACGTAGAGACCTCCTCTAATCTAGAAGTTGTAAGATTGACACTTGAAACAGGAATTCTTGCTTCCCATGAATGCTCGTGGGTTATTTGAAATGTGACTGTGGGCCCATCACATTTTGTAGGCAGTGCTTGTTTGTGCTTGAAACCTTGTATGAGGAGAGGAGAGGAGAGGAGAGGAGAGGAGAGGAGAAGAGCCAAATACTGCAAGTTAAAGAACTTTTCATTTCGTTTATTTTTATTAAAAAAANTGTAAGAGGAGAGGAGAGGAAGAGGAGAGGGAGGAGAAGAGCCAAATACTGCAAGTTAAAGAACTTTTCATTTCGTTTATTTTTATTAAAAAAAAAAACAACATATTTTGTATTTTAATCATAAAGTTAGTATCTCCTTTTAGAATATAATTGACTTGTTCTGCACTTTCTATATTCTGGCAAGAACTAAAAGCAGTTTTATTTTTGTTATCTGGTAAATCTATTAGCTTGAAATATCCTCCTGTAACACTCTTCTAACATATTTAAAATTAATATATTGTAAGGGAACAGTAGCCAAAAGCTATATAACCTCTCTTATACATTAATTTTTAATCTCAGTATGGAAACAAGCCCTCAAAATATGAAAATCCATTCCGAGTTTTTGTATATAATATATGCATTTTGTTCACACTTGATAAATGAGTTTTTAAGCTGGATCTTTATTTTGGAGGGAACACTATAATGCAGGCCCCATTCTTTTCACCTTCCCATCTAGCATATTTTTTTAAAGTTATAATTTTTTCATGAAATAACAATTTGTAACAGTTGTATAAACTTTAAGTGTATCTTTCCAAATAATTCTTAAGGTTTTGATTTCTCAGTCTCATTACATTTTATTCTTAAATGACCCTTTTTAAAGGAAGCATGCTACTCTTGATCCTTCATTCACATCAACAAAAAGCTTTTTAAATTTACAACAAATAAGATTGCAACTTAAAGACTGTGATTTTCTTTTTAAGTATGGATTTTAAACACTTATTGCTACAAACTAGAATATAAAGCAGGAACTTCAAAATATATGTCAAGCACTGATCAGAAATATTCTAAACAGGAGGATGGTGCATAATTTATATAACAAATAGACATTTTCATTTCAAAATTTAATGTGAAAAATTTTTCTTATGAAACTTTAACCACAGATAATTTCAGCAAAATTTTAACAAGTTGTTATGATGAGACTTCTCCTCCACTATCAACAAAGGGAACTGGAGTTGACTGAGGCTGGAGCACCTTCAGTCACCTCAGAGCACCTCTGGAGCTTGTCCAGTCCAGTCTAGACCCACTCTGAGCAGGGTCATCCAGACATGGTTGTGCATGGCCATGTCTAGTCAGGTTTTGAATATCTTCAAGGATGGAAACTCTACAACCTCTTTCAGCAACCTGTTCCAATGTTTGACCACTTTCATAGCACGAAAGTTTTCTCTAACATTGAAATGGAGTTTCCTGTATTTCAAATTTTCCCAATGTCTCTTGTCCTGAGTAGAGTCTGTTTCTCTCTTCTTTGTTCCTTCCAGCAGGTGTTTATTCACATGGATAAGTTTTCCCTGAGCCTTCTCATATCTGGGCAGACAAGCCTGTTCTTTCTAAGTCTCTCCTGGTATGATAGATATTTCAATGACTGAAGCTGTTACCATCCCTTTCAGAATCAAGTGTGGGTAAATAGTGTCCTTGTCGTACAGGACTCAGAGTTTTTGATGTTTTGATATACAAAAGCTTTATGTGTCTTTTATGCATGGGTGTTTACTTCATTAATAATCTTAATCAAGTAGTATGGTGGAAGAACAACATTTCATCTTTCCTTTTTTGACACACTATCCTATTTCTTTAGCCAGTATATAAAACTGCATAAATTCTTCTAAACTTTGAACCATCTATCCTGTATATCAAAATATTGTACTGTATAGAAATAGAAATTTATTTTTGTCTTTCATAAAATGTGCCATGGTTACTACAAATGGTGATTCATAATTCTATTGGAACTGCCAAACAGATAACAGTGAACAATTTTATTTTTCATATTTCCTTTTAAACTTGATTCCCAGAATTTCTGTGTTCCAGTCCATTGTTACAGTAATATGAAGGCTAATGAGTTTATTGACTTTATAGATGGTTTTGAGTTAAGAGGAAAGTAAGAAACAAATTACAGCTGAGATCTTCTGTCACTAGTGAGAACATCTCTCAATTAGACTCATAAGGGTCTCCAAGAGAAATATATTCTGAAACTGGCTCCAGAATTATTGTCTGCTCATATCAGATACTATTTCAATTGGAGATGAATAGAGACTTCCCCTGTAGCAAAAATGTGAAAAGGTAAGGCAAATAAAAGGCTCTGAGCAAGAACAACAGGGCACTGAAAAGTAAAGTAGCTTAAAATCCAGTATCACTGCACATGGACCCTTTATGTTACTGAGTTAGGAAGTTAGAATCTTCTCAAAGGAGCTGATTCAACTAAAACAAATCAGCCATTTGGAGTTAAGAACAAAAGTAAAACAAAGTCACAGAACAGATGTATATGCTTAGTATGTGAATATATATATATGTGTCTAAAAATGGACAGCAGGTTATAATTTTCAGGTCCATCAATTGCAATCAAATATCACCCAATTTTGTATTTCTAGCTAACCCCTTTGTCAATTATGAAAATTTTACAACTGATTGATTTTAATGTGTCTATTAAAAAAAAAGGAATATCTTCCATAAATTATGTTTTCTTTCCATATTTTACCTATTTTTGTTTGGGGTTTGTTTGGTTGGGGTTTTTTTTGGCTAAGGTTTGATGTGGAAAACATGGTAAAATAAGGGCAATAGATTTTAGCAAAATAATGAGGAAGATTTTAAGCCAAAAAGAACAGCAAAACTTCTTTAATATAAAATTATATTTACCCAAATTATGCTATTAACCCTTCACTCACATTCAAATTGTTTTCTATAATTGTAAATACATCGTTTAAGCAATTTCAAAGTGTAAAATACTGAGAAATATCATTACTGTTTGTCTCCCTCAGTATGATACTGTTCTGATTTAAAATTATTTTACATTTATTCTCCAAAGTTTGTCCTGAATAGAATATTTTCTTCTAATTTTCATTACTGAAGGTGTATTTTTTCCAAATTTATTATAAAATCTTGACTTCTCTTCATAATGGAAGAGTAATACTGTTATTTTCAGCATTTTAAATATGTCTCCATATTAAAGATGTGACTAAAATACAATGAAATATCTCAGTTCGTACCACAAACTTTTGTCTAATGCCAGCTATAATTAGAAAATTTGGTATTAAAATATAAATTAATTTTACTTCAATATTTCATTGATATATATAATTATGCCATTATTTTCTCAATAATTAGGCATACTGTATTATTAATTCTTAAAGGAAAGTAATAAAGTAATGCACATATTTCAGTGGACAGGTTAGTGCTAAAAATATCGCTATTTTGTTTCAATTTCCTTTCTGTTTAAAAAATACTAAATAAAATATAAGTGCAATAACTTTTGCTCTTTCAAAATATCTGGATTTTTTTTTTCAGAAATCAATATATCTAGAAAAAAATTAAAATATTGAATAAACTCATTTTCTCTCCAGATATTCAAACATTCATCTGTGCATATATGCAGTCTCATGCCACAAATATATCAGTCAATACGAAAGAAATCTGAGAACAAGGAGAAAATACAGTATTTTTTTTTTTTTTGTTCTTTTGCCATAAACAGCATTTCAGAGAGAAAACAGTTGTGCCAAATGCTAACACTGCTCTCTGTCCATAGTTTACGGAAGTTTATAATATAA
>VYZS01032218.1:0-22725 GCA_013400695.1 Neodrepanis coruscans | reverse complement strand
ACAGAGACAGCCATGGACAGGCATTTCCTACTCTCAAAGGGGAGATGGTAACAGCCCTGTAAATTCAGAAAAGCAGTTTCAGGCCATGCTGAGTTTCACCTGTACAAAATGGATATGGGAGTGTGGGTGGGACTGCTGTCCCTTGTCAAATCTGAACAGGGTCACCCCTGCCCAGCCCAAAAGCTCTGAGGGTCTTGTCTGGTGCAGGGCTGTAGATACAATGCCTGCAAGGTGTTCAGCTTTTCATTTTGTTTGATGGCCATAAACATTCAAACAGCAGCTGAATGATTCAAAATTTAAAAGGGAGTTGGGAAATCTCTATGCAAGGCAGTGTGTAGGTTTTTTGTTTTTTTCACACATTAACTGCACGATACAGAATATCCCATGGAATGCCAGTGACCTGCTTTACCATCGAAATCACTGAGCAAATCCTTGGAAAAAGAACTTGTCCTGTAAATACACTGCAGTTTGTTAGGCTAAAAATCTATTAACACACTCTAAGGAACAAACCAGTTCATGGAGATCAGGAAGTCAGAAAATTATCCAGGAAAAGAAGGAGGAAATCTCCTGTATTATTCAAAGATATTGTATAATTTTTTTCTCCATTTCCCCAGTTGTGCTATTGAAAGTGACCTTGTTTGGACGGTACATAAAAGGAAATGGATGCAGTGACATCATAGAACTGCACAGTTTTCTAGAGTCTTCTGGTAACAAGAAAGAGAAGTAAAATAGACAGAAAATAGTTCATCAATGACAGAATAAAATGTCTTCAGGTTTGGAAAGGAAGACCTCTGCACAGAAAGGTCCTTTGGAAATCATCTTTCATTTTCACTGGAGTATTAGGAATTCAGGTTGTATCCAGGCTACTTTATGTGAGGAACCTAAACCATTCCAAAGAATGGCAGATAAAGGTTCAAAACCCAGCTTGGAAAACAGAAGCTCCTAAAAATGCAGGCACAGAAGAAGACAGGCACTTCTGCTCCATGACACTTTGTCAGCTCTCCAACATTTTTAATTTGGAACCTTTTTGTCACCCTTTATAGCTGCAAAATCCTGCCGTTTGGAGTAATTGCTCCTGATTTCCCATTCTCCACACAGCTGCTCCAGTGGAAGATGTCAGGACCCCCCAGTGCAGTTATAAATATCACCAGCATTGCCAACACCCTGTCACAGCCAAGCTGAGCTGCTTCACTTGGACCTGGCAGCTCTGAATCTGGAGGGCAGTGATCAGATCACATCCTTGGGAGCAACTTTTGTTGATGTTTGAGTGGTGGCACAGTCACTGTAAATATTAAAAAGGAAAATTATGCAAAGGGAAACCCCAATATATTAACAGATTTACAGCAGTAATTGGTCCTGGTGTGTATCTCACAAATTTACATCTTCCCTAAAGTCTGTTTAGTTCATGATCTAGCTGGAAGTTGCTCCAGTTTACACCCTTTTTTATCTCCCTGATCCACTGCTCCTGTTTTCACTAGTTCAGCACAATTCTCCTTTATCACTGGCTATGATATCCCCACTTCTTGGGTGTATGAAAGTTTTCTACAGTTCTTGCAACAGAAAGTTCCTGTTTTACTTTTCACCACTTTACTGGCTCTACTTTGGAGGTGGCTTCAAGTTAAAACACCTCCCTCATGCAGGAGGGAATATCACAATTTGTGTTCTGCTGCTTGTTGTGGACCTGGATAAGTCACTCTGGGATATGGCCTTTATGAAAACCACAGTATTTTGTTATTTTCAGGGAGAACCATTAAGATTCTGACCCATAAGACATTGGGCAGAGCCAATTTTCTTTGGACTGAAAAGCAGTGGGGTACAATGATGGTTAAAAAAGGGTGTGCATGCCATACAACTGTATTTCCCAGTACAGCAAGAGCAAATTATTTCTTTTGTGAACCCAGATGATAAAAATCTTCTATCTGTTCTCAAAGGGAGCTGATGAAACCCATGAAGACTAAGAATATGTCAATGATCTTTTGGGGAAGAAACTGAGGCACAGAGAGCAGAGGGGCAGGGTCATCACAGACTGAGCAAATAATCAGGTTTTGTTCTTGCAATGAAAATCCCTTTGACACTGATAATTTCATTTGTGAGGAAATGCATTAATTCCCAAGGTGATGTTTCTGTCTCAGTAGATGAAATCACAAAGTATTTTGTCTTCAAAGTGTGTTTTAAAAGTAAAATTGATTTGAAAACCATTTTTACTACGGATGACAGGGAGCTGACAAAGCCTCTTTCACAGAAGCACTTTCTGGTTCTGAGCCCACATGTTCCCAGGCAGGGTTTGCAATGATGTGCTGATGGCTTTCAGGGTTTGTATTCTAAATCAGCACAATTCTGAAAGAATTTATGAAGTGAAAATTAATAATTAAGTACATTAAAATGATCATATCAACTTTAGGTTTAAGGTGAAACATATAAATTTACAAAAATTATTATTAAAATAATTAACAAGCTGAAAATTAACCTGCATCATTAAAATACAGGTAATAGTTTACAGCTAATGTACATTATCTAAATTTGTATTTTCCTGTGCTAATAATACCATTTTTTTTAGTTACATGACCATTGAATTGTGTATTTGCTGAACTGTGGTACTCACTTCTTGTCTCAGCCCCTGGGTGATAATGCCCTGATCCCCCACCAGCAGGAACTGGTTCCTTTGCACTTTGTAAAATTTATAAATCCTTCTTTTTTCCTGTAGCCTGGCTTTGAAACCTTGGAGGCAGCTGTGGGGAATTAGCTGTGGTGGAGAAGGATCCTCCAGTGACATGGAGATGATTTAACAGCTCTTGAGCTTGGCAAGAGAATAAACAACACATGGCACATGTGGGTTTGATGTTTCTGCTTCTGTGATTTATTTGAGAATGACACAGAAACCTGTGCAAAACACAATATCAGGAAGACAGATTTTTGTCTCTCTGGTGGCTCCTTGTGCCCATCAATTCCTGAGTATTTTTGCACTGATGGCAACTAAAGAAATTTGCAATAACCTTAAATCAGAGGACAGACACAGGATGTCATTTCAATACTATTACATACCTTGATATTGCCCTTAACCCGTGTTGTCCTTGGCTGTACTTGGGAAGCATCATTTTACATGTTTGAAAATCTGGGAAAAATGTATTTCTACCTCTACAGATGCCCCAGCACTCCCAAAGCATCATCTTATGCCTCCAACTTTGGCAAAATTTCCAATTTACAGCTTCCTTCAGTCAGTAGAAACATTTATTATTTTAAATCAAAAGCACAGAAATGTAGCTCTTATATTAAGTGTCCAGCCCACACCTCACAGCATGGGTGTGTTATAACTGTGTTTTCTACTTATTATTGAATGGCCCATATTCTCTTAAAGGAACATCTCATTCCAGAATCATATTTACTGCAAGGAACACGATGAGTGGAGTTAAATCCCCTTCAAATGATGCACAAAAGGCATCCCATCCTTTCTGCTGCTGTTTGCAGTGTGTGTCCCTCCTCTAGCACCAAGTCCAGGCCAGAACAGGAACCCTTGGGATTCCTGATGTGTCTCTGAGGCAGAATTAAAATTACAATATCAGTATGAGGAGATATTGTTGAGCTACTTGTCAATATGGCAGCTGCAACAAAGCAGGAGTGGGAATTTGTCTTTTAGAGCTTTGTTGTCAGGGTTTGGACATTTCTTTGCTGGAATGGGGATCTCATGGACCACTGTGGAATCACTGCACATGGACAGGTGGGTTTCAGGGCAATAAATTAATATGACAACATGAAACATGCTTTACAAACTTCTAGAAACCAGTCTTCTGTGTGGAAATAACCACAAAAAGGGAGCTTTTAGCCTAAAATACTGAGCTCTACTAATGAGAGTTGATGGATGTGTGGATTAGAAGCAAAATTCAAAATGAAGTGGTCCCAGTAGGAACCAGTCTCCCAGCTGGGACTGCATAGCTCACAGTCTGCTGGGTGCTCTGGGACTCCTGTAAAGCTCATCTCTTCAAAATCCTGAGTCCTTGCTGTAGAAATTCCTTCCCCAATGGAAGGGAGACCCACCTGTATTTGTTATCTAACCATAAAAAACTACAGTTCCTAAGGAAGTGGGAACTGAAAATTGAGGTTAAGTATTCCTCAGATTCTTCCTCTTTTGTTAGCAAGAGTTAACAGCAGGTGATGGCCAGACACCAATCCAAGAGAGCCATTCTTTCTCCTTAAATTGCTATGTAATCTAAAGCAATTAATTTTTCTGCCAACCTGTTTTTCTCTTCCCACCTTTTGTGTTCTCTGGATACCTGTAATCTGCAAGGACAAGGCCAGTTATTTTGTGCAGGACCCAGCACGACAAAGCTTTAGCCTCAGATGGGTTTTTTAAGCAGAAGTAATCTTGGAACAACTTTGTAGCTAATTCAAAATAAAGCTGGGATGTTGAAAACCTGGGAAGGTCAGATGCTCACAAAGCTGCTTCTCTTAAACATGAAATTAAAATAAAATCTGTTGCCGGTGAAGAAGAAAAGAACTGCTGAAAGACAAATCCTCATTTTAATGACAGAAATAAAGGGAATAACAAACTTGCAACTAAACTCAGCAATTAAAAGATAAGAAACTGTCTCTGAAAGGTGTTCAGCCTAAAGGCATCTGGGCATCCACTCNTGGGAAGGTCAGATGCTCACAAAGCTGCTTCTCTTAAACATGAAATTAAAATAAAATCTGTTGCCGGTGAAGAAGAAAAGAACTGCTGAAAGACAAATCCTCATTTTAATGACAGAAATAAAGGGAATAACAAACTTGCAACTAAACTCAGCAATTAAAAGATAAGAAACTGTCTCTGAAAGGTGTTCAGCCTAAAGGCATCTGGGCATCCACTCTTTTTAGGTGCTTGAACAAACAACTCAAACACATCAGCTCCAAAACATTTCTCCCTCTCCCCTTCTCTGAGAGGTTTCTTTTCAGGCTGTTTGTAGCAGCCTGACCAAAAACGAAAGCATCATTTTGCTTTATTTGAGAGGGAGCAAGGTTGGACTAGAATTTTCATGTTTACAATGCAGGTGTATAGGAATAAATCTTAATCTGTTATTCCCTCCACCAAAACTAAAAAAAAAAAAAAAATCAGGACTGGGAGGTAGAAGTTGGGAGAAGCTGCTTGAAACTAAAGCATTAAGTCAGTAGTTACAGTGGAAATGAGCAATTTGGATTTGTCAGCCTACATCCTCCTATATGAGGATAAGAAACTGTCAGGCTTGAAGAGAAATGAATACCTTTATTAGGCAGATCCCAGCCTAATAAATTAAAAGGTGAAAAATTCCTTTTTGATGTAAAAGATGATTTCAAGCCATCATGAAATAAATTGATGGCAGAAAGATACTGAGCAGGATATTACTTATTAGGGGAGAAGAACAAAGAATTCTGAGGTGTGATTCTGGAGGCATTTGAACATCCTTCCCTTCTGCACAGTTGGAGTCATTACAACATGAAGTGCAGTGTGGAAAATTAGGGCTGCCCTTAAGGAAAGGGAGAAGGAACCCCTCCAGCACCTCCAGAAAACATCCACACTTCGAGAAAAAACAGAGTGAAGGACGATAAAGAGATGGGGGTTACCCTGGGGATTAAACTTTGCTGTGCATTTGAGTGAAGAGGGGGCAACTACAGCATGTTTTTCCCTCACTGCCTGATACCACAGAGCTGTGTTGTTGCTGGAATTCTTGTTAGAGGAGAGGCACTGATGATGGGTGGTGGGTGTTGGTGCTTTGATCACTGACACTTCTCATCCATGCAAGGCAATGCACTGCAGTGTAGTGCACAAGTCTGCTCAGATCTGTCTCTTACACTTCCTGGCATCCTGATTTTCTCCAGGCCAGCAGCTCCCAGCACAGCTGCCACACACAGGCTGGAAGCAACCCCTTGTCTTCCTGCTTGTCTCAAATCTGAGACAGCCAAGAGGGCTCCTGTGAGGTCTTACACAGACCTCAGACCTCCCAGTTTTTTCACCTGGCTGCCCTGGGGCTTCACCTGTGCACATGAACCTGCAGCTCTGTCCTGTTTTGGGAGGTTGTGTTCACTGCATTACACTGGCTGAGTTTGGAGAACACTCTGGGAAAAATGCAGGGTTTACCATCAAAAACTACAGACTGCCTTATCTGCAGCTGTGGAGAGAGGGTTTGACTCCTGCTGAGCACAGAAAGGTTTCTGGGGTTGGGAGAAGAAGTTTATTCAACCTTGCACTGTCATCCTGGGCTCTCCCAGTGCTTTCAGTGACAACACAGCTGGCAGCCAGCTGGGCCGGTACTGCTGCTCCCTGCGCCAAATCCCGAGGGACAGCATCCAAAGTGGACACTCAAGGGCCTGCTCATTCCAGGATGAGCATTTTCTGCATCTTTCCTTTGCAGGAGGTGTGTTTCTGTGCCTGGCTCAGGTGGGTTTTCATGCACAGAGCAGAGCCACAGCAGGAATGCTCCTGTTCATTCTCCGTTTTGTGAGAGAATCCTGGTGAGTTAGAATAAGAAGGATCTCTAGAGTTTCTAAGACTGGAATCTTAACACTGGATTTGAAAACACTGTAGATTTTATAGTTTTGGTTTTTGTCATTCATGTATACAAATGAACCTTTTACATATCTCTGGACATTCCTTGTGCTCTTGAATATAAGAGGGGAGACTCAGTTTAATGAGGTTATCATAGAGATTTAATATTTAAATACACAACTGTATAGTTTGGAAAATAACTCTCTTTATAATACCTTATATGTACTGGCAACCTGGATAACTCATTGAAAAATCAGCTGATTTATTTGCTTTTAGTTCAATCAATTTCTTTTGAGATAAATCTCAGAAGTGCTGGGAAGGAGGTGGAGGAGACAGTGACACAAAGGAAGGGAAAGCAGTTTGGGTAGAACCATTTTTCTGCCTTTTTATTTCTCTAGCAGTTTTCAGCCCTCTTCATTCAAGTGTTTGAAACAGTGGCTGAGATTCCTGACTGCTGATTAATGATGATTTCTACTCATTGTCAGTATTTTCTAGAGAGCATTTTCATTTTTTACTCTAAAAACCCATCAAATACAGCTGACCAAATCCTAGACGACACTTGGCAAAGAAAATCCAACATTTCTCTCAGAAAGAAACATCTAAAACAACAAAGCCAAGAGCAAATTTTATTTCTGATCAGAAAGTTCTGAAGAGTCCACTGAGAACTGTAGCACCTACCAACAGCCCATTTGGAAATCAGTGGAACAGTCAGACTGCTCTGAACTGTTTGCTGCAACAGTTCTGGGACAGAACTCCATTAATTTAATGCAATACAAAGTTGTCCTGGGGAATTGGGAGAGGAAAAATCCCACCTTAAGGGTCAAGGAGAATAAAAGCAAAGAATGGGTAAGAAATTGTGTTATTCAGGTGTGAATCCCCAAACTAAACACAGATTGGCCACATACATAATGAAATGTCATTTCAGGCATCATATAACCCCAACATTTCTGTGGAAAAATAAGCTCAGTGTTTTGCAATATTCACCTGTAACAACATAAGCACAGTACAAGGATTTTCTTGCCAAGTCTCCAGGCACAAACTGGGAGACTGCCATGTGCAGCTATTCCAATGTAAACATTTCATTTCCCTGTCATTTTTGAACTGCTTTTATGTATTTCCTGTGACTTGGGTGATGCCAGTTGGTCATTTATTAGGGGTGAAGAATTTTAATCATCAGCTGCTAATTTGGCACTCACACTTCAACCCAATTTTAATATATTTTTCTTTTTTAAGGGGTTACCAGGCAATCTGAGAGACAACACTTGGCATTTACTTGGTTTTGCACTTGTCCTCACCTTTACCAACCAAATTCTGCTCCCAGTTACCAAAGTTACATGAGGGATAGATCCTACAAATAAATACCTGGTGTTGACAGAAGTTGATCTTGACTCTGAGAATAATTTCTCCAAGTTGGTAGATTGTGACAGCAAGCATTAAACTTGATATTATTTGTAGTCTGACTTTGCTGTCTGACTTTGTTTTTCCTTTATGTAAGTAAATAAGGGAATTTCTTGCCTGTTCTTTCTTTAAACTTCACATTTAGTCATATGATTTCTCATGAAGAATGGGCATCTTTGCTTGGATATTATTACAAAGTCACAAACTAGTTACAACATGGCTTTTCTTGACTGCAGCACTTGCTCCAAGAGGAAACTTGGTGTTCTTTAACTGTGGTGTGTATATTTTTATCACTGTGCCTTCTTCCATGTAAGACACTGGACACACTCCTCTGCTTCCCTGCACACATGAGTTTCTGCCAAAATAGGACCAGTGACACGAGGATAACTGGCTCCTTCAATGCTCTATTTCCTTTTCAAACAGCCTTCTTGTAATAATTACAAAAAGCAGTCATAAGAAGGAGAGTAGAAGGAAGTAAAATGTCAGGAATTGTTCTATTTCAATGACTGGAAGTAATTTTTAGCCATATTTGTTTCACTAGTGAGTGCCAAAATAACATAAGTTTTGATTGATGTCAGTGTGTTCCATTTGTAAATCAGTTTTAGCAGCTCTGTGCTAATTTGTTGTTGTGGGAGAAAATGCCGAAAAGGAACATTTTAATTTTTTTTTGTTTAAATAAAATATTGAAGTACTTGTACCTGACACTAAATTTTATGGTCTTCTACTTCAGACAATTCTGTCATTTCTGTGTGTTTTGTCTGTATAAAGATGACAAGGTTAAGTACATTTTTGTTAACTCAGGTGTTTCCTTAGGAAGCTATTTGCTTTTTAATGGATTGATGTTTATCTGCTAGAGGACTTTAAAAATAATATTCCTAAAGCTGTACATGACTGCAAGACATGCCATTACTGCAGTTTAAAAAAAAAAAAATCATAAGAAAAAGAAATTACTCACGGAGATTGGAGTAATTGCTGCCTATTCCAATACCAATGGAGCTTCCAGAGAGGAGAGGAAGATGGAAGAAAAGAACTAGGAAGGGAAAAATTAAGAGAAAGGTCCTTAATAGCAGTTTGGTTTGGTTTGGCAACCAGATGCTAGTGGAAGACACGTTGTGGTAACATGTACCCACTGCCTGGGCAGGATTACACCATCCAAACTCTGAGTGTACACGCAGGTAAGGAGGGAAACACCAAACCAGCCACTGCTCCACACTTCCAGGAATCCCTCTAGTCCAGGAAACGCTATTAATGCCCGTTAGCTTCAACCCCCCACGTATAAACAACATCGGATTATATAAATATGCTAATTATTGTTGGTAAGTCACTCAGCAGCCCCTGGAACAGCCACTTTAACCACTGCAAACCCAAAGAGCTTCCCCAGTTTGTGTAAGTGCAGCTTGAACGCATCAGGCACGTGTGTAACGAGCCGGGTTGGAAAAAATGTATTCTAAAATTTGATCAACACACTCCCCCTATGCATTGGAGCTTTAATATTTATAGCTTGCTCTTCAAAGATTTATACTCGCAGGCAACAAAAAGCACACGAGTAAAACGTGTCCTAAATAACAAAAATCCTTGGATATCTTAAAAGACGGGCTCGTTTGCTCCTGCGGACACAAGGAAACGCGGAGCTCCCGGCAGAGCCCGGGGTTCAGCTCAGCCCTGCCCGGGGCTCGGGATGTGCCGGGGGCACGGCTTCTCCCGTTCTGGGGGGGAGTCCCGACCAAAAGAAAGTTAGTCCCGGGCAGGATCCTGTGGGGCTGCGGGATCCCCCAGACCCTGCGGCTCCCGCGGCCGGGGAGGGACCGGGATCGGGACCGGGATCGGGACAGGGAGCGGCTCCCGCGGCTCCTCCGCTCCTTACCCGGCTGCGCTCGGCTCAGCTACTCCGCGCCTTACCCGGCTCGGCTCAGCTTCTCACTGCTCAAGCCAGTTCATTCCCTTCCTTTCCCGAGCCCAGTTCATTCCCTTTCCTTACCCCATCCTCATTCATTCCCTTTCCTTTCTTCACCCCGGTTCCTTCCCTTTCCTTCCTTCATCCTCATTCATTCCCGTCCCCTTCCCCATCCCGGTCTCTCCCATTCCCCCCGCATCCTCATTCACTCCCGTTCCTTATCCCCATCCCGCTCTCTCACGTTCCTTCCCCCATCCTCATTCACACCCGTTCCTTATCCCAGCCTGCTCTCTCCCATTCCTTACCCCAGCCCGGTTCATNCCGGGCTCGGGGCCGGGGGGGCGGGGGCCGGACCGGGCCCCCCCTTCCCGCCGGACCCGGGAACGCACATCCCGCCGCTCGGGAATGCACATCCCGGCGCTCGGGGATGCCGCCGGCATCTCCTGCCGGGATAAGGAGCTGGAGGCGGGGAGCGGCTCCGCAAAGCCCGGTCCAGCCCAGCGCTCGGGCTGGAAGGGAGGGACCGCCTGGAGCGAACCCGCGGGGACGGACGGGATGAGCTGGCGGTGCGGAGGCGATAATTCCGTGGGGCTGGAGGGGGGCTAGGACAGGAGTGGAGTCTAAGGGAGAGCTGAGCCCCCTCGGCAATAGTAAGATCTAGTAGTTACTAGGGATCTTGGAAACGTTTCTCCTTGTGGATGAGAGTGCCCTACGCTAGACATAGAGGAAACGGGGCCGCAGCATGTCCTGGAGCGTATGAGCTTTCACAATTGGCTGTTCGCCTCTAAGAAAAGCTTTTTAGATAGAAAAAAAATGCAAGAAATAAAGCCTTTTATTTGATATGTCCTGTCAGCAGCTTGAGTTTCTTTAGAGTCCGAGTAACAGTGGCAGTTTCTGCCCCCGTGCACACATTATCCCTGCAGGATGCTGCAGGGTGATCCCAGTGATCCTGTGTCTGGAGCTCCACGAGTGTGTACCCAGCCCTCTTTCGTTCCCTGCCCCTGGGTAGTCTTGTCTGGAGAGCAAGTTCCCTCACAGGGAAACAGCTTTGCTCTCCCTATCTGAGCTATTTAGTTTCCCTTTAGTTGGGTAGTGGTGGATTCAGGGTTGTGATGGAGTTTGGGGTGGGTGTCAAACTTGTGAACTTCCTGCTCGTTCTGTAAAAAGTTTCCTGCTGCCGCTGATCACCTTTTAAATTTATTTTCTTTTTAAATCCAGGGAAGTGCTAAGTGAGTCTATTGAAAGAGGCAATTGAAATGAAGGTTTATAGAAATTTATGGGTGTGTTTCCTTATGGTTCAGGGCCACCTCTAACTGTGGACAAAACTGCAGTACCTTGGAACCCTAAAATCCTTTAGAAGGCTGCTGCAAAAGTTATCTTGTGATGAATTTCTTCAATCCCTCAGGACGTTCAACTTTTTCACTGTAATTCTTTATTGACAGACATTTCAATAAATGGGAACTGCATGGCTTCCTTTTAGGGCTTTTAGGTGTTTAGTTAAGGTGTGAATCTGTATATGCACCAGAAAAACTGCTTTTCTGTATGTTGAGTTTTGTAGATGTGTCCTCTTGGCCTCATTCTGCATGTGAAGAACCATGTACATGTGTAATTCTGCCCTAAGGATATTAAAATATATTCTCCACTTGAATTTTCAGGGATTTCTGATGTTTAGCACTTCTGCAAATTTGGGTGATGACTTCTTTCTCCAATGGCACATTTACTCATAGGATCAGTATTAATTTTAGTCCTGACAGACTTGGGATCTTATGCTTGACTGAAAAATTTATGCTCAGACAATTACATAGGCTGACAAAATGGAAAATGTAGAGGCCTGATTTTGGATATGGGGGAATAGTTTAGGGCTTGGCAACTCTGATCAGATCTCTCAGCCTGGCTTTAGACCCCTTTCTGTGAGAGTCTCATCCTTTTTCTGCAGCAGGAGTTGCAACTGCTTCTGAGACAGAGAACATTTGTTTCTGGGTCAGACAACACAATGTACAACATGATCCATCAGAGCCTCAGAAACATCCCAGTTAACAGTAACCTTTTGGATACTCCTTGGTACTCAGTGTGTTCATCTGGAATACGCTGAAATGTTGCAGCCTTTGCTCACCCCACTGAATTCCAAATCTGCATCACATCCATATGGACATGGGGTGGTTTTTGACCCTTTTTCCCTGTGTGTTTTTCAGAGTTTAGAGTTTCCAGTTTTTCTCCTTCAGCTGTGCAGCTGACTGGAACCTGGATGTGGGGTGGGATTCTGGGCTGACTCCTGTTTGCACTCAGGGCTGTTCCTCATGTCAGGGTGATGCTGTGGGTAGTTTATGTTGTTATTTGGGTTCTTCCCGTGGTATCTACTTTTCTCTTTTGTATCTGCTTCTGATTTGTATTAAAGAAACTTCTCCACAAATAAATGATTTAATACATAGCAGTTTGCTTGTGGAGTATATTTGTATTTTTATTTGGGAGAGCTGGAAAAAAAGATAAAAACTCCTCAGGATTCCTGCTGCTCATGTCTGTTGATTTTGGGTTGGCTTGTCTTCCTCAGGACGTCCCAGAGCAAGGGACACCAAGGCAGTGTCTGTCTCTGTGGTTAAGGGCCTGTGTGTCCAGTCTGAATTCTGCCACTTTCTTGGGAAAGTTCTTTCCTTGTCTGTAGAAATGGGGAGTGTGACTGACTGGGAGCTCAAGGGGTAAGGTTTGGGATGCTGTTCCCTATGGATGGAACTGTACAGAGCTGCTGTTCTCAGGGGGTGTTCCCCAATTTACTGACAAGGGAAAATCAGAGAGGGCCCCTTGCTGCAGACAGATAGTTCTGTTCTTAAATGATCTTGTGTTTTCTCCAACCTGGGGACTTCATTATAAAACTGTGCTGAAGTGACAGACCTTGGCTCAGCTCCCTTCTCCTTCTTCTTTTGGGATTTTTGGGTGCTGCCCATGTGACCTTGGTGACCAAATAAGTTCTATCTCTGTAATGAGATCTCTTTTTGACTGAGAACTTTTATATTTATCATGAGCTGTTTGGGGGATACTGTTCATTACATTTTTCTTTATGGAGAAGGTGGAAATGAACTAAAATTCTGTTGGGTTATACAATTAATCATAGATAAAATGCCTCAGGATAAGCAAAGGGTTTTTTTGAGTTTGGACATATTGTAGAATTATTAACAAAGGAAATCCCTCTGTGCCAAAAACTGTTTTGATAAAAATGGTGGAATTTAAAATACATAAAGTTACTGTGACATCTTTCAGCTGGCATTTGTAGAACAGCTAGATTTATTTTGAACAATATTTTCTAGATGTTTAAATCAAGTATTTTAGTTCTTTAGGCATAAAATGTATCAAGGGGAAAGATCATTTTAAATTATTAATACAGATGAAATATATCAGTAACAAATATTTTACAGCAGCCTGAAGACCCAAATGCAAAAGTCATGTTCTTTTTCATGCCATGTAAAGAAATGAGACCTGGAATGAAGGGACTCTTCATTTTGTTCCTGTAGTTTCTATGTCAAGAAAAGATTCTGTAGGAATTTTATGTCATTCTCAGAGGCTGTTTTTCTGATTTTTAAAGTTACCAACTGTCTTTTTCTGTGGAACAAAAGGTGCTCTTGGGCTCTGGGGCCAGATTTAGTCTTATTTATTTACCTGCTTGCAGATGCTTGAGGAGGATAGAGACTTGTGCTGTCATTGCCTGCTGTACATATTTTTTTTAATCAGTATATATACCCTGAGAAATAGGATCCAAGATTATTATTGAAAATCCAATAATATCTCCCCTAAATGTCTGACTGTGGTTTCAATCTTCCTGCTGCCAACTGAGTTATTTTTTAAGGATGCAGGATGGAAAATTTTATCTCAGTGTTCTTTTCCCTCTCGTTCTGCGACTCCTTAATTAAATTTATAGTTAATTATGCAATTTATTTTGTGTTGACCTTTCAAGGACCTTAAAGCATCTGACAGTTAATGGAGAGTACCTCTGTTTATTTTCATGGCTCCTGGTATGAATTTGTTATAAAGTCTAATGGCACTTTTGGAATTAGGGATGGCCAGTGGAGATACACAACTATAAATATACTGAAATATCTGGAAAGAAATACTGAATGATGTCCTACACAGCATTTAAAATTAGGTAACACCAGTAATAATGGTAAATATCCATGTCAGAATATTACAAAATATGCTGTAGGTTCACTCTTGGACACAGAATTTGCACTTGGTGCTAAAAATGCTGCCTTTGGGTGATCAGATGCACTTGGATCCCCCAGAACATTCATGTTTTGTCATTGACTCTCAGGAATGTTTTTAAAAGAGGCTTTTGATAGGCAGTTCCTGGGGAGGGAAGGCAGCCCTGCAGTGCTGTCGGTGCAGCAGGGATGGGAATCCAGCCAGCCTTTGGTTCACCCAAACCACAAATACAAACCAGGGAAAGCCAGTGTGGCACCAACTCCAAATCTATGTGACCCCAAATTGAGTTTATCATTCTGAAACCACTCTGTACTAGCAAGAGACACTCAGTTCACCTTGGCAAAGTACAGACCCTGTAATTTGTTGTCTTTTATTTTAAAGCAATGAATACCCAACTCAGTATCTCTGTATTTTATTAATATTTTATTTATGAAGTGTTTGTGAATCTGTAGAGCTTCTGGAAGATGGTAAAAAATTCATAAATATGCAGAGGTGCAAAGTTCCTCACAGGAATTTTTTTTTGACTGTGATCATTTTTCACAGTAGTGAGGAAAAGATGCAGACTGGAAATCAAAGTGCTGGGAAATGAGCCTCCAGGCTCATGAAACCCTTGTGCAACCCCAGCCCAGTGTCACTGAAATTATGATGGCAAAAAGGAGGGAAAAATAAGGTCCTGGAAGTAATACTCAGCTTTATTTATTGAGAAGGCTCCTGCCTGAGAGGAATTGCTTTGACATGCAGAAACCAGTGACAGAAATGAACTTACACAAGGGATGATTCAAATGCAGCTAAATTTTATATGAATCTGATGAAAAAAATAAATCAGCAACCTCCAGGTTGTTTCTCCTGCTGTCCTGACAGAGTGGCACCACTTCTGAAGTGAGACATAATTTTTATAAACTATTAATGGATAAAGTAAGGGTGTCACATATTCTCTTGTTTGACAGTTTTGCCCTGTGGAAAGAAATTTGCCGTAGGATAAGCAACTGGCTATTAATTTAAAACCTCCAGAGCAGAGAAGTTCACTTGTTAACACAGAGAAACACCATGATAAATGATCTGCAGAGATGGGAAACCAGGCCAGGCAGGTGATTAAACAACTCATTTGCAGGAAAATGCAAGGTGGGCTTGGGGACAAAAGGGACAAATCAAAGCAAAGACAAAAGGATGGACCCTGAGGGTTTACAATGCAAAAATATTGCACCAGGTTTTAGGGTAAAACTTTGCCTGGGTGTGGTGTTTAGTGCACTGGGAAGAGCAAACTCAGGCAAGAGCTCAGCTGAGTTGCTGCAGCACTGGAACTGCAACAATGTGTGTCAGCCTTTGTGCATCCTTTGGAAAAACAAGATATTCTCCAAATCGCTGATAAAATGATAAAGGAGCAGTTCTGAATTGCCCATTCTGAGGTCTAAGTGAGCCAAAGCCTGTACAAGTGGCTGCTGTCTGGAGAGGGAAAGGATGCTGAAGTATCTGGAGAAAACAGGAGGCAATTGAAGGGGAAGGGAGCCACAGGCTGGAGTTAGTGAGTGCCATTCTGAAGGCCACTCTTGTGTTTCTCAGCACTTGAAAGGACAATTGGCTTTTATAAAAAGCCCAACAGGAACAATTGAATGGTTACTACACCTGCACCTGAGTTGTGTCTCTGCCCCTCTTGCTCTCATCACTCTACAGCACAAGCTGGAAGGATGAGCTTGGCTTTCTTCCTAATCCAAGCCTAACTGTCAAACTGAGCCTGAATAAAATAAAAAGCAACCAGGCTCGTTTATTTTTGTTTGGTTTTTGGTTGTTTGTTTTTAAAAAATTATTTATTTAATACATTAATTTATTTACATGGTTATTTATTTATTTTTAATTCCAGGGCCGGCTTTGTACTTTATTATTTATATATATATATTATTTATATAGACTTCTATTTTAGAGACTCTTTTATTCAAGTTATTGAGAGTTCTTACCAGTAACCAGCTGTCATTAAGGATCAAGGTATCCCCATGAACAAATTCTGATTAATTAGCTCAGATCCTACTTTGTTTCAAAGGTCAATCAAAAAAACTCCACATCTACAAAGTGTCCCAAAATGAGGATCTGCTAAATACTGTAAATAGAATATTCAGTTTGCCCCAATAGGCTTAGGAATTGAGCTTTGTTGTTATGATTTGTTAGAAGATCGCTTCATGTATATTTTCTCTTAGTTTTTCTTTTTTTTTTCAGTCAGTTTCTCAGGTTTGCTACACAACAATGTAAACAAGTGTCTCAAGGGAACAAAAAGCTGTTTTCCCAGATGGCTGTATTTTTCCTTTTGGATCACCCAGCATTAGAAACAAGGATGTGATGCAGTGTTGATGTGCCCAGGAGCACAAGCACCAGAAATATGGCATTTACTGCTGCATTTCTGTGCTGTAGCATGAATTTGATTCCGATATTTTACCTGGATCTCTTCCCAACAGATGAAGCTTGACTGTGAGGAAAAGTAATGAGGAGAAATCCTTTATCCTCACCTCATTTTGTGATTTTCATTACCACTAGTAATATTTTGACTGTTTTTTTGAGTATTTGCTCTTGGGAGCATAAGGGTGTTCGTCTTGCTAGAACAAAAAAACTGTCCAGCACTGAAGATGTGTGGTTTTTTTTTTAAAAAAAGGACAATTATTCAGGTTCTGGATTTTATCAGGAAGGTCAAGTCTTGCTTATTCTGGGGCACTGGGGTTGCTGATCTCACCCAACTAAATGTAAGGGATTTTACAGTGGCATATGAAGAACTACTGTATTTCCTCAAATTAGGTTCCAAAAGTTAAATGAGTTTATTCATCTGCACTGTTGGTTGTTTCTTTGTACCTGTGCTGACTATGGACCAGGTACAAATGCCATTTAAAGCTGGACTTGCACCAGTTGGGGCAGCATTTAGGGATTATCTCCACCAGTAACACCAGTGCTGAACTGGTGCTGGGCTGGAGCTGGAGCTGCTGCTGTGGGTGAACAGAGAGCAGGTTCAGCTGGTGCAAAAGGGAATATAAATCCTGTTGGCTTCTAAAGAACTTATTTATACAATGGTAGAGTTTGGTATTTTATATGTAATAAACTCATTGCATGTCAGTCTTTGCAATGGCCAAAATGAAGAGAAGACATTTATTTTAGTAATAAGTAATAGACAAGATCAATCCCAAATAGTTATTAAATCTTACAATTGAAAATATTTATTAATATATAAATAATGGTTCTATGTCCTCTCTATTACCAGATTTTGAGATAAATAGCTGTTGAACAATTGCAGCACATTGTATCACCAGAAAGATTGGGTTTAAACTCCCAAGGTTTAAGAAGGACACAGAACATGTAAATTTACAAATTCCAGGTGCATTTGCTGTCCTGGCAAGGAAAATGCCTTTTTGTCTTGTAAATACAACAACCATTAACAACAGAGGATGAATTCAGGGAGTGCAATGTCAGCTCTCCAACCAGTTTCCACATTTTAAAATGGAAGAACATGTCCTCACTCTGCTCTGAAATGTCATATTGAATTGGCACAGATATTCCCAGGAGAACTGTCCAGAAATAGCTGGGATCACCTCTCTAACTGCTGCTTTTGGGTGATTTACTGTTCTTTTGGCACCATGGAAGCCTGTGCCAGCTGACACACATGTGCTTCTGGCTTGGAAAATACTGATAAAAAATTCAGTCTTGGGGCTTGATATTCAAGCCAAAATAAAAAAAAAAATTTGGTGAATATACAGAAAGACTGTCCCTGAGGAAGAGGAAAGGTATGAAGAGAGCTGGTGCAATTAAAAAAGGTGGGAAGCCCTTGTTTCACATGTGAAGGTGACACTGCAGTGCCAGAGCAGAGGGACTGTGCTTGTGGATCCCCCTGTACAGCAGGAATGTGGAACACAGAGGGGAAACCTCAAATGTGCTGTTGGAGGAGCACCAATGCCCTTGTTTCCAAGAATTCTTCTCATTCCTTGGGGTTGAGCTGAAGTCCCAGTTGCAGCAGGGGGAGTGCAGCTGAATCAGTGACATTTTGTGTGCAGGTCCTTGTTTCTCCACCTGAAATCTTCTAAAAGTGGAGGCACGTTGGCTGTGAAGCTGCTGCAGTGTCTTATCAAACCAATACCTTTAATGGAGGAAATGATCACTTGTTCAGTAAAAACACCAGGGAAATACATTATTCAACACACTGCCTCCTGATGGTGTTTAGTCTGCAGCTAAATGCAGCTTTGGTTGTAATTATCAGTGTGTGTTACCAGTGGAGCTCCCAGGGATGGATTTTGAAGGCACACTGAGGACACTGTTATTACACTGATTTTCTATTACTTTCAAAATCATTTTGTATCTGACGCTGTGAACTGACAACGAAGTGAAAATGTGTCCCACCCTCTCAGGGTTTTCTGTCCATGCTCTTTCTTTCTTTTTCTCGTGGCTGCCCCACATGAGGGGCTTGATGCAGATCTTACACTGAGACCAATTTCCAGCTGCACTGGAATGAGGGCAGACAAGGCTGTGGGACAGGAGCTCTGAGATGAGGGAGAGCAAAGAGCACTCCTTTATTGTTGGGAAGGGATTAGTGTTGCTGTGAAGAGCTTTATTTACACAGTCCATCTATCCTGAAGTGGCTTTTAGGCAGCCTGTGTGTGGACTTGGATTTGGGAATCACATGGTGCTTCCCTGGGAGGGTTTGGAGGAAATGGGCACAAGAGAGAAGGGACTCCAGGGAACTGAGAGCGTCACTGCCATTATTTATGTGGGTTGTATGTGACTTTAGAAGCTTATACAAGGAACAGTAAAATTAATTGCTAATGAAAAAAAAAGTGTATCAAGAACACAAACCAGTGTAATATATGAGTAGTGTATTTTGGTAAGAAAAATTCAAGTGATCTGACCTTACTTATTCCTTAAAGATCTATAACTCCAAAATCACTACCTATGTTTTAGAATGCTTTATTAAAACATGAGCAGTTGAGTGAATAATCTAAATTTTTTTGACAGATCTTTGGTCTGTTACAAGTTAAAACAGGATTACTTACAAGAAAAATCAGAATCCTAGGGAAGCTGTAGTTAGAGATGGGATTAAGCAAAATGTCTTAATATCAAAACATGGCATTAGGGGCTGAGGATAAATGCAGACTATTGATAATCAGGTTTATATAAAAATTGGCTTAGATCATGTCCTGCCCTTGAAGATGAATCAATCTGATTGACACTGAACAAATCTGCTCTTTGCAGGTCAGATTTGTTCCTCTCTTCTGCTGGAGGTACTGCTGTCACTGACATTTTGGGCTTTCATGTGGACAAAGAGGGCTGGATTTCCCTGCAGCCACATCTTCAGCTGTGGAAAGTGTTTCTCTCTGAGTTAGGGGACATAAATTGTAGGAAAACAAGGCAGATTTCATTGATTTAGGTTGGAGCCTCATGGTGTTCACTGTGGGGAAGGGTGGGAGGATTGTTTGGGTGGGGAGAGCTGCAACAAGAAGATGGATTTGGGCACTTCTTTGGGAAAGGTGGGGGTGTAAGGGAGGGAAGTGTGGAGGGCACAGCTCCTAGTTTGGGAAGGTGGGATGAAGGGAAAACAAACTGGGAGCTGAGCAAGTCCAAACTGTTTTCAGAAGAGATGCCTCTCATTCCATTTTTTGGCTTCCCACTGTCCCATGCCAGGTCTGGGAAAACTGTTTTTCTGGATGGTCCCCACTCTGACTGTCTTATTCCTTTCTTTGGCCACTTCTGTAGAAACATCTGGTATTTCCTCTTCTCAGACTTCTTGGAAGGTAAATGTTGCAGCAGAAAAGCATTTCTTGGGTGCAGTGCAATCACATCCACAACATTCAATGAGAACCCTTCAGTTTCCTCAAATAAATGGTATCTGTGAAAAAGATACGCTTATTTTAGATTGAATGAAGCTCCTCTGAACTGAATCTGAAGATCATAACTGACTGAAAACGGCAGAAAAAAGGCAATTGTGCTCTCCAAAGATAAGGGCAACTGATAGGTGGAGCAGCAGAAAAAACTCTATTAAAATGAGTGCATTGGAAGGAATAAGATCAACTGCTGTAATGTTTTCTATGTTGCAAACCTGCTGTTGCAGCTTGAACTGTTCCCATTACAGCAAAACATCCTTGAAAGGGCTTGAGCACTTGTCTGGCAGAGCTGCACGTAGCAGTATCACTGTAATTAAGCTTCCACCAGCATTTCTGTGATAAATTTATCTTCAGGGTACTATAGCCCAGCTTTCAAATCTTCATTTGGTGCTTGCAATGTTGTGGTTTAACACGTAATCTAAAATTTGTCCAAAGATTAAATGTGGAACTGTGCTCTTGTGGAACTGAACAAGTGGGGCCTTGTTCAGATCAGAGATGTGTGTGTGTATATATATATATGTATATATGTATTTTCCAGAGGCCTATGAACCACATAAACTCTGTGCAGATTGTCCTCCCTGTGGGGGAATGGGCAGCTGAACATGTGGGTGCAGTGAAATCTCGTGGTTGTGTTCACTAAGAGCTTTATTCCTGCATGATGGAGTAGTTGTGCAGAGCTCAGAGGAGGGCAGGAAAATCCCAGAGGACTGACAGCCACAGTCTGGTTCTTCTTTCAGCTGCTGTGCCTGAGGAGGGATGTAAGCAGTGCCAGCCTTTCTCTCCACATGCAGTGTTGGAAAGTCTCTCAGAGTGAAGAGAATCCAAAAGCCACTGACTGTTCATTAGCACATGTGGGTGGGCAGAAATTTGGATCTGCGTTCAAAATACTTCATCTGACAAGGGACCTAGAGAAGATTTCTAGTTCACTGCCATGAGGAGAACAAAGGGACTCAGTAAACTTCCATTTCTGCACGTTCTGGGTCCTTAACAATGACTCAGGCTTGGCATCCTCTTTGTGGATGTCCTGTCTTTGTTCACAGAGCAAGAAAGTCTCAGGAAGACTTCAGTTTCTAAAGGCAGCACCATAACAATGCTGTGGGAATGAGGGGATGCTTTCCTGGGCCTTTGAAGGGGATTAGCATTTTGTGCTGTTCCTGAGAGCTGGTGGAGGTACAAGTTCACTTTTCCTTCAGAACTTGTTATTTATTCTCAGTTCAGCTACCCCAGAGTTCAGTCTCTCCCATCTCCTTTGGGATTAATAGAGATATACCAGCATTTCAACAATAAGTAAATAAGATATAATGTTCATTCAGGGGTTTTACTGGCCATAAGTCCAGAGACAAACTAAAGCATGCAGTAATTCTGGATTAAAACGTGCTCATTACTGGGCTTCATATTGAAAAGGATAAATGGGTTAAAGAAAAGATTTTGCATAGGGAATCACAGAGTAGAGAACAATAAATACTATAAATACCCAAATAAGTGGGAAATGGAAAAATTGAAATGAGTAGACAGACAGTATGAGCAGAGAGACCTTGAATTAGGTACTAAAAACTATGACCACCCAACCCTCCTTTCTGTGCAGAACTGTAAATAAATCCAATATTTCACTCTGTGTGTGGATCAGCTTCTTACCCAGAGGTGAAAGAACCCAGTTTTGGGACAGCAATATGGATGCTGGTGTGTGAATGCCTCTTCTTTCCCAGTAAAATAAGAAAGTTTGGCATCTTGAATACTGCCTGTAAGAGTCTGTGAGGGGAGTACCCTGTGGGCAGTGCCAGTGTCACTACATATTGGGACATGTCATAGTGATTTTTTTCAGTAGGTTGTGCAGCCACAGCTCTTGTCACTCCAGTGACAACTAGAACTAGGTCTGGCTTAGAGTGATGCAGTTCTAGGCACCTTTGAGAAGCATCAAAAAAAGTGCTCCACAAAAACATGTGCAGAATGGAAACCTGTGCAATTTGCTTTTCATTCTCTACCTCACTGGAGTCCAGCTTAGCCCAAATTGAAGTGTGTTAGTTTAAACTCTACATGTGAAATCTTCCAAGGTTGACCCCTTGGACTTCAGACCAAAGAGCTGTTGTCATGGAAATGAAAGCTTGTCCGACTGTTCAGCAGTTCTTTGGGGTCTTAACAACTGTTTTGGGCTGAGCATTCCGTGGCTTAAAGAAACATTTACTAGAGGTGAGTGTGTTTCATAAGCCTTTTCCAATTCTGGGCTGTGGCTTCTGATTTCCAATGATAATGCAATTCCCATGGAGGAGAAAGCCTGTAGCCTGGCTGTCTCAGGTGTAGCTCATGTGTTCCTTGGGGACCTCCACTGGCATCAAGGCCTTTCAGTCCTGTCACCTTTTGCCTGGGAGGAATCTTCATCTATATTAAATTTTGGTGCCTCACTGTGAAGGGATTGGAACCAGAAAGCCTCTGAACCAGGTGATTGAAAACATCAGAGTTGGGTAGAAATTAAAAAAAATATAATTTTATTTATTCAAGAAAGTTATTTGTGCATCTGTATGAAATGTCTGCTGTAAATGCTGCAAAAGGCTCAGATGAACGTTTTCTTAGAGGCAGAATCAAAATAATGAGAAGGCACCAAAACCTGAGTCCCTTGACTCAAAGTCTTTTTCCATCCCGTATGGAGACACATGAGGTGTGTTGTTCATATATTGAGCATCTCATAAAAATAAAACTTACATTTTATTTCTCACCAGTGTTTTCTGCATGCAACAAGTCCTCCTTGTGGCTGTGCCATGGATTTTAAAAGCCTGACTCCAGATGTGCATGTGATTACCTTGTTTTAGCTCTCCCTCAGAGCTGTGTCACCTGTCAGTCCTACTCGCAGTGGCCCATGAAGTGCAGGTTCTACTCCTGTGTTATGCTCTCATAATTGCAGTGGGAATAACACT
>VYZS01032217.1:50759-68153 GCA_013400695.1 Neodrepanis coruscans | reverse complement strand
TTAATGTTTTATATATTTATATATATATATATATAAAAGTGTGTGTGTGTTTGTTCTGAACAATCCATCTATCCTGTCAATTCATTATATTTTTCTAACAACGCTGGGGAAAAGAACTGTGTTTAATTCCACTACAAAGTGCTGTTCAGTAAGAGCTGAACTTATCTCAAGCGTCAACACAACTCAGACAGTTGTGAAGGTACATCATCAGTAAGTACAGCTAATGAATTCACCATGACTAATGTGGAAGTGTATATGCACTTCTATTTCCTAGAGGGGAAACAGCAGCCAACTCACAAACCTTTTCCAGGTCTAGACAAAATAGAATTATTTTGCAAATTTGCAAGTATTTTAAGAAAGCTCTATCATTACAACCTGTGACTCGGAATAAAAAAAACAAGCTCTGTCAATGTACTCATTTCAGAAGCTATTTATCTTGACATTAAAACACCAGAGTAATCAGTAAAGTGATCAGAAGCATTTTAATACTGACTTGCATTTTCATTTATAGAAAATAATTAAATCACCTATGCAATGACTAAGGAAATCACATAAATTGGGGTAATTAAGTTAAAAATAATAAAGGGTAAGCACTGTGGGAATAAACAATAGGAGAAAATATTAATCTTCTGTTTTAAAAAAAGTAAGTACTACAGTTTTTTTGAACTCTATAATGTTTTTATGGTCCAAAGGAAGTATTTGCACAAGATTAGTTTCGCAATGAAGCCACACAATTTTACCCTGAAACCTGCAGCTTTAGACAGGGCTCTAGAGCTTTTATTTTTCCTTCCTTAAAATATCACCACAGTAATTTCAATAGGTTCTGTCTCCTCTGTATTTAAAATAATCAAACACAACTCTTAGAGAAGACCATTTTTCCTTAGGAAGAGACATTCAAAATGAGCAACCCTCAAGAACATTCAAGTTTTTATTCTACTTTTTTGATTTATAACCTCGTTGTTTTTTGTAAGTTGTAACAGTTCTGCTGTTTATGCAAGAAAGTTTTCACTCAAGTCTGATCCTGATGGCAAATACCACTACTGCCAGTGAAGACGAGCATTCTGCACTGCTCAAGTTTAGCTCACCAGAAAGCTGCCTTCTACTTGACTCCACAGAAGCATCCTTCTAAATAAAGACTCTTAAAAGTTTTCCCTCAGGGGCTATTATTTGTCTATAATAGGGGCTATTATTATTGCTGTAGAAGCAAATGGTTTCTGCATACTAATAAATAGGTAAGTGCTGTGCCTATCCCAATATCCTCTGTGCAGCTGTTCCAAAGCTAACGGATAATGCAGCACAAACTCTCCCCCATCTCGTCCCCTCTTTAGCACCACAGACCTCTGTCCCTGCAAACACATGCAGGGTAACCACGGGGACCAGGATTTAGCCTATACCTTCTGAAAGTGCAAAATCCTATATAAATCATTTATTGCTGTGAACTGTAATACATACAGCAAACATGAGCAAACAATAAAGATGCTAAAGGTTAAAGAAACTAAATGTTCATAAATTCATACTCAGCTTTATATTCATGGTCAGTGCAAGTTGCTGTGGACTGGAAAGATTAATGCAGGCATGCCGTGCCCTGTGTGGGAGGACAGTAACCAAACCACACGCATCAGCATACTTTCAAACAAAAGAGTCACTGATAAGCAAGCTGCGAGACACAGAGAGAGAGAGAGAGAAATACCATGGTGAAAAGGGAACATTACCCAACTTCAACAGATACGAGGATACTAATAGTCCACACATTGNAAGTACTTTAACACCTACATTTCTTATCTTTCCTTCATCTCAAAGTATTTCCCTTATCTAAAATGCCACCTGTAGTCTGGTGGCACTTAAAAGTTCAAGATGTTTTATCAGCATCAGCTAACTAAAACTTGTGTAAAGTACATTTTACTTGCTGTCATGGCTCTGTAATTAAGCAGTAAGCTTGCTCCAGTCGGAGCCATCAGACTGCCCCAACATCTTCTCCAAATTCAGAGATACCCTCTCACTGAGAAATTCACAACAGTCTAACTTATTGCCACACAAGGAAAAAGAGGATAAACCAGGAGTATTTGGTGGACCATTCTGGTGGATGCAGTAGCTTCGATGCTATTTTTGCATGGTCTGTCCTGTTGGTTAACTCAAGAGGAATAAATCATGCTGTTCTTTGCAGCAGCAAAGCCTCTCTGCAAAGGAGTGTATGAGGCATTAGAAGTGTGGGACACCAGCCATCAGGCATACTGGTAAAGTGAGTCTTCCTTTCAGTTGCCACTGTTCAGGTGATATTTACTGAAGTATTTCAAATTTCAGTGATAAAATGGACTCCTAGATAAACACTAAGGTTTGATTTTCCAAACAGACAGAGATGAAAGTGTGAATGTACCAATCCTTTGAAAATAAACTTGGGAGATTTTAAATTGAATATGCAAGATATGAAGTCACTTTTAACAGAAAATGGCCAAACATACCTAAGGCCATGCATATGTGCTATTATTTCCACAAATGCCTCCTTGGATTTCAAACCTGCAATCCATTCAAGATAAAATTAGCAATCTGGAAAAAATCATATTAAAACTTCAGCTAAATTTTTGCTGGTCAAAAATACAAAATGACATTCCAAAAGAGATTTTTTTTTTAATTATTGTTATTATTACTGACCGAAATATTTGATTTTCAAACAAGTAGGTTCACTTCAAAATGCTTAACATTGCTTATTAATTTCCTACTGATTAGTAATTTTTGATTTCTTGGAAGAAAATAGTTCAGGAAAATGAACAGAAGTATACCTGAAATACCATGCTGTGCTTTCAAACTACACAAAACCTAAAAGAGATTTCATGGTTAAATATTTCAAGTTAGTGTTCCCCATTACAAGACTACATGCCTTTTTTTATACCACTAGATTATCCAGAGAAGTTGCACTGCAATCAATTACTCCAGTTGACACTAGTAAGAAGAGTGAAGCAGTTCCCATGAGCAAGGGCCAGTTTGTGAAAAAATGCCCACCTCCCACTTTCAAACCACCACAGTTACTACTGTTTACATAAATATGTTTAAAGCTGGCTCAGTGAGTCTACAATGTATATTTGAGAACACTGGAAATATCTGAAGTCTTTCTGACTGTAGCATATTAATTTTTATAGTACATCTCCACACTCAGAATAGGAAATTATTTTACTTCTTCCTTATTTCTATGTATTCATGACTAGTACTCTGTGGTTGGAGACCGATTCGTGTATTTCTTATTACAATGAATTTTTGTCTTGATTACAAATGGGACCCATCACATTCAGATTTCATTAGCCACTTTAACATTAAGGAAAAAATACAGGAAATACTGTTTCCAACAATGAGAGCTGATAAACCATTATGGGCTTCATGAAACAACTCTAACTCAGCCTTTTATATGCTTGAATTATTGTTAGCCTAATATTGCAGAATAGTGCAATGATGGCATTTCCCCAACAGTTATACTTACTAATTCTTAGAATTTATGACCAAAAAAACCCAAAAAGCCAAAACCAGAAGGCATCCCAGCTTAAACAGAATAGTCTTCTTTTCTGACATTAAAAATTTATCATTATGCTTAAGGCAAATCTGTTCCTGATGTATCTTTACTTTCAAGCTTCTTAACGTTCATCTTTTTAAGAAACTAAAAGTGATACTTCTTCCACTTTTTTGTCCAACAGCAAAATGCCCAGAAGAAATTAAGCCATAAAAGTGAAAGTCCTACTGACTTCCTACACAAAATAAGTTTCCCATAACATTATTCATAATTGTAGAGCTTTGGACAGATGACCTAAACTAAGACTCTCCTTCCTCAGGATTCTGTGATTTCAAACCTGTCTTGAAATTCAGTCTCTTCACCAGTTCTATAATTATGCTCCATCAATAGTTCACACACCTCCTCCATGACTTACAGTAGAGCAATATTTCTAAGTGTAGAAACTGTATTTCTTCTTCTCATGGCAGCAGTGCAGTTCCAGCTTCACTATAGGCACTTTGTACCATGACAGGGAGCCTGATCTGCTTGAAAGCACATATAAAAGGATTTAATTGATTATGAGCAACTTAAACCAAGATTTTATCCTATTGCTCATAGCCATGCTTAGGAGATAAATAATTATTGCTGCAAGTAGGTAATATGGCACTTTGTAAGGACATAGGACAAAACAAAATAGAGGAAAGTCCTTCTATAATGTGCAGTTCCTGATCAAAGAGCAAGTGATCCCTCACTACCAGCTGCAAAGAGAAATTAAATCTCTCAGCAGCATTTACAAGAACAATATTTGCTATGGTTGGCTGCTTTCTGTTGCCATAAATGTTCTATTTCTGTCACCAGACATACCAAATATCTAATTCTGTCACCTTATTTACAATCCTGACTGGCCCACACTTTGAGTATTGACTAATCTGGTTAGCAAGATTTAGTTTAATCTTGTTTTTAAAAAAGAAGTGGTAAGATTATTCACATGCCCACAAACCCTGGGTTTTTCTTGAACTCTCTACTGAATTCCCATAGAAGTTAAAATGGAAGAAAACAAGAAAATACTCCAGACTGGCCAACAACCACACTGGGAATCATACACTTGCCTACAGGAACAGAACTGAGTCACCATTGGCAGACTGATACTACTGCAGTCATGGGATTAAAATGAGGGTGTGGGATCCTCTTGGCTTGGGATTTCCATGCTTATTTTACCAATCTGGACTTTGAATATTGCCAAGACTGAAATGAGATCAGCCTGTACCTATCCTTTTATCTGTCATGCCTTTAAATTCAACCAGCATACACAGTATTCACATTTATTTTATCAATAAACCCCCAATCATCCAGAGGGGACAGACTTTATTTGACCTATATTAACTTTTTTTCTCTATATAAATTACCACAGCCAGAATATGCAGCTGTCTTACTTTAAATACAAACTTATAGCTACCATAATTGGCTTTAAAAAAATCCCCAAACAATAACCAAACACATGATAAAACCCCCAAACACTTTTTTCCATTTAAGTTGTCCAGTGACATAAAGGAATAACTACCACTGTGTTACAGAGATCTTAGTCATACAGTAATTTTTTTTTAAACAGATAAAAATATTCAGTGTGCCACTCTAGGGTCAGAGCTCATTATTTGTAGACAATATTGTTAATAAAATCAAATGCTGATTAAAGTTCAAAATGATCTAAAATGAGAGGAAGAGTAAAAATGAAACTGGTTTTAAGATGGAAAGTTTAACCTGCTGATGTCAACAGTTGGAGCATCCTGTTCTCTTCCACCACCTGGCACAGCTTCTGGTGTTTGTTAGACCCTGCACCCAGCTCATGCAGCTTGCTAGCCCAGCAGAACACTAATCCAGCAAAAATAAAACCAGATCAAATATCTTTCTGCTGATCTAATTGTGACCTTCAAGTACCTAAAGGGAACTTATAGGAAAGACAGAGATAGATTATTTACAAGGGCATGCAGTGACAGGACAAGTGGGAATGGATTCAAAGTGAGAGAGAGGGCAATTAGATATTAGGAAAAAATTCTTTACTGTGAGGGTGGTGAGACACTGGAACAGGTTGCTAAGAGAGGTTGTGGATGTCCCATCTCTGGAAATGTTTGAGGCCAGACTGGATGGAGCTCTGAGCAACCTGACCAAGTGGAAAATGTCCCTGGCCCATGGCAGAGGTGTTGGAACTGGATCATCTTCAAGATCTCTTTCAACCCAGGCCATTCTATGATAGCAGATTTTTTCAGAGCAGTATGGATTCCAAGAAGAGTCAGAACCAATTCAAATTGATGGGGAGGATAGCAAGGCTAGGACAGGGATGAGATGGACCTGCTTGTTTCAGTAGAAAACTGATAGCCTAGAATAGGCATAATATTCAGCCCAACTCTCTGTATCTTAGGCTGAAACATTTTAAGAAGTTACTGCCTCCTCAGCTGAGGGCACTATGGGCAGCCCTAATCCATCTTGCTTCAAATACATCTGATAATTTAACCCCTCTCAGACAGATCAACTTGTCAGTCTCCTGGAGAGGTATTTTAGGCAGAGGACATTAACCTGGAGGGAAACAGGAAAGCTGGAAGGAGAAAGCTGGAAGGGGAAAGCTGGAAGGGAAAACTGGAAGAGGTAGCTTCTTAGAAGGTGACAACTAGACCTGCAAAACCTGTTTCTTACATTTCTATTTGATTTGAAAGTGAGCTGACAAAAGATAAGCATGCAAGGCATGCTTCAGAGGGCTTCTTACCCCCTCCTTTTTATTCTCTGGGAGATGGAAAGCATACATATTTTAACTCCACAGTCAGTAAAAACACAATAATTCATATTCCACAGGGTTGAACAGCTGGACCCAGAGAGTGGTGATCAGTGGCAGAAAGTCTAGTTGGAGACCAGTAAGTAGAGCTGTACTCCAGGGGTCCAGTCTTTTTCAGTATCTTCCTTAATGACCTGGATGATGGAGAAGAGTTTGCTAATGACACCAATATAGGAGTGACTGATACACCAGGGAGTCATGGTGCCATCCAGAGGAACATAAAGTGTCTGAAGGGAGGGTGCAAAAAGGACAGAGACAAGCTATTTCCATCAGTGCCCACTGGAAAGACCAGAGGCAATGAGCATAAACTGAAAGCCAGGAGGCTGGATCTCAATATCAGGAAACAATGGTGGGGTTTTCATTACTGTGAGAGTGACTTGCAGTGGCACAGGTTGCTCAGCAAAGTTGAGAAAACTCCATCCATGGAGATATTCAACAGCCGTCTAGACACAGATATTCAACAGCCAGTTCCTGGCAACCAGCTCTATATGGCTCTGCTTGAGCAGGGGGCATGGACCAGATGGCCTTCAGAGGCCTCTTGCAGCCTAAAATGGTCTGTGATTTTGTTCTTAATCCCTGACTGTGTCAGAAAATGGCAGCTACACAGACTGCTATGGTCTTGTAGCACAGTGAGTTCAGTTCTGGTGCAACCACAAGGTCTGGCAGAGAAATTTGCTTAGTAAGTCTTAACTCTCTCCTACACTCTCTTCTTTTATCAGAGGATAAACAGCTGACACAAGAGGTTGCAGAGTTGTCTCCATTATGTTTTATTTGTTAAAAGGCTTCCCAACATGTACTGCATGTTTCACTAACTCTTGCAGCCATTTTAATCCCCTTCAGCATTGCAACAAATATGGAAAGTAGACTCAGTTAAGTGGAAAATCTCACCCCTAGCACTAAGGATATGACAGGGCACTCTAGGGGCAGATGACCTTGATGAAACCGAGTCTAGAGCTCATTTGAAAAAATGCAGATCTGAGGATTTACATAGTTTACACTAACTACTTCTCCTGTAACTGAATGTACACAGAAAGTGGTAACAGGGATGAATTGCTTGCATGGTTAAAGATAAACTGCTTCCAGCTTCATTTCAATCCATAGGTTGTATGATCCACGCTAATGGACCTCATCTCTGCTGAACTTGGTCTGCAATGCACTGCTCCTATCAAATGCTCTTTCTATTTGAATCTGGTTAATTCCCAGGTGTTAAAGCAATGGACTTCACAGTAAATACAGCCAGAAGCAAGTACAATGGTAAATTTGTCTACCTTTTCCCTACTTTGTGATAGCAGTGATCTTTCATTTCTCTGGAGAGAGAAAGAAAGCAGCCTTACTGACCAGATGTTTTGTTATTTCTGCCCTCCTGGCTATGTAATACTGCTGTGAGAACCAATTCACATTGACTACCAGATAAGATACCTATACCCCTGTAAGAGAAATGACAGCTCATGTTCACTGCCACCAATGACCATTTCCCCCATCTGCTCATGACATTATGATACACAATAGGAAAAAAAGCCAGTATTATACAAAAGCAAAAAGGAACAAAGGCACTCTGTAGTATGGCTAAGTCTCCTACCTCGGCTCGACCTTCATAATATGTTAGCATAGACTTTGTAAGTACAAAAAGCCTCTCTTTGTAGTTTAAGGGAGAAGTCCTCTTCTTCTGCTGTGATCTTTTAATCAAAATCTCTTGTAGGATAGTAGTGGTATTCATTTCAACCCCTTGTCAGCTCTCTTTCTAGCCATTGACCATCAGTTCCTGTGAAAACGAGAGGAATAAATGATTATGACATCTTTGGAGAATCACAGAATTATAGATTTCTGTAGTAAAAAGAGCTTCTACTTATAAATGAAACTTCTGAATATACAGAAAGCTGGAGTTCACACTAAGCATCTGGAAGTTTAAAAAAATTAATTATTAAACCAAAAAGTTCAGGCTTTGCTCCGCTGAGGCTTGCACTGGCACATTCCCAGGACGCCCAAAGCTGTATGTGACTGGGATGAAATAAGGTACACTGCAGCCTATGTCACAGAAAATATGGGTGAGAAGTCTGAAATGTGCTCCAGGCAAATGGCAGTGTACCTTTGTGCTCTTTACCACAAAGTCCTAACCTATACAGAAGTTATAATTGCTATGTTCTGTGCATGTATAAATGCCATTGCAGAAGAGTTCTATATACAAAACTGAAGATCATGGAATTATAGAATATACTGAATTGGAAATGACCCACAAGGATCACCAAAAACAAAATTCCTGGCCTTACACAGGATTGTCCTAAGATCATACTATGTACCTGAGAGTGTTGTCCAAATGGTTCTTGAACTCTGGCAGGCTTGGTGCTGTGACCACTTCTCTTGGAGCCTGCTCCAGTGCCTAACCACCCTTCGGGTGAAGCAGCTTTTCCTGGTATCTAAGCTAAACCTCCCCTGACTCAGCTTCATGCTGTTCCCTCAGGTTGTGTCTGTAGCCATTAGAGAGAAGAAATCAACATCTGCACCTCTGCTTCCCCTCACAAGGAAGTTGTAACTGCCATGAGGTCTCCCCTCTGTCTCCTCTCCTCCAGGCTGAACAGACCAATGGACCTCAGCCACTTCACATACGTTTTCCTCTGAAGGCCCTTCACCATCTTCATTGCCCTCCTTTGGACACTCTCTAAGAGCTGAATGTCTTCCCTATCTTGCAGTGACCAAAACTCCCACAATATCCCAGGTGAGGCCACACCATTGCAGAGCAGAGCAGGACACTCCCCTCCCTTGACAAGCTAGCAGTGCTTTGCCTGATGCCCCCAGGACACGGTTGGCCCTCCTGGCTGCTGACTCATATTCTACTTGCAATCAACCAGGACCCCCAGGTCCCTTTCCATGCTGCTGCTCTTCACTCTCTTGTTCCCCTAGCTGTACAGACATCCAGGGTTGCCCTGTCCTCACTGCAGAATCTGGCATTTGTCTTTGTTAAATGTCATACAGCCGATGATTGCCCAGCCCTCTAATTTATGGAGTTCCCTCTGCAGGGCCTCTCTGCCTTCAAAGGAGTCAACAGCTCCTCCCAAATTAGTATCATCAGCAAGCTTTCTTGGTATACCTTTGGGTCCTGCATCCAGGTTGTTTATGAAGACGTTGAAGAGCACTGGGCTTAAAATGGAGCCCTGGAGAACATCACCAGTGATCAACCACCACCCTGATGTAGCCCCATTTACTATAATCCTTTGTGCCTGAGATGGATCCATAGAAGTAATTTTGAACATTCACTCTTATTATATTAATGAAAATTTTCAGACACAAATGGTCATTTAGAAGATGTCAGTTGAAGAACTAAGAAAAAAGTTTACTTTTCAGAAAGTGTTAAGGATATGCCCTCCATCTTCTGTTTAGAAAGACTTCATGCTGACCATCAAAATCAAGTCATTTACTTCTGATGCCTTTGGCTGCTCAGTTATGTCAAGATGCTTTAAAGTTCCATACCATGATTGATACCCATAGGACAGACTTAGGAGTACGAAAAAGTACTGCTCCCACAGTTACTTTGTTTTGCAAATCTGGCTCCAGAGGCATTGTCACTGTTCTTTGCGATGATGCCATCTTAGACACAGCCGACCTCCTCACTCACCAACGCCCTGTCGTGACACTCTGCCTTGTGTGGGTGGATGCATTCCTCCCACTGGGTTGGGAAGCAGGCTAGGGAAGGGATCCAACCAGACATTTCATCACACAACACAGACAGCTGCCTGCACGGACTCATCAAACAAGGTGTTACAGAGGCAGGAATGAAAGGTGTGGGAAAGGTTGTGGAGAAGCTGTTACAGAAATCTTTTTCCCCTTTTCCTTTTGCTCAATTTCTGCCAGCCCTGCCCATGGTGACACCTGGCCCCTGCCTTGAGCTGTGCTCCAAAGCCAGTTGCAGGTGCAGACCTGGACGGCAGCTCAGGCTAAAGCAGCATGGCTAGAAGATGAAGCCATAACCTGAAGAAAGAACAGCAGCGTCTGCTGAAGCACCAGTGACTATGAATAACTTTCCACGTGTGTGGAGGGAAAAACCAAACCCTAACCAAAGACTTAAAATAAAATAAAAAGTAATTAATTTCTCACATGCCTTAATTTATGCACCTATTTACTATGTACAGTATTTCAAAATTCACCAGGGAAATGCATGCACATTTTTCTCTGCAGGCAACAAAACTTCAGTCTGGACAAAACAGTGGATTTCACAGAATTGTGTAGAGAATCTTGAAAAACCATAGGCCTCCCCACAACTTTGCCTTACACAATTTGGTTTTTAATAAAACTAGATGTAAATAAACTCAATTGAATGCTTCTTATTTTGCTTTGTGCCTAAACATGTAACTCAGTGCTGTGACAGTACAAGAAATGATACCCTTTGCCTTCCTATCTAGTCCTGATACCATGATTCACTCCTTGATTTGATCAGCCAAGATCTCATATCCCATACTCCTGCCATTTCAACAGCTGGATGTAGTTGTTCACTGCTTCAAAATATCCTCTTCTTTTTGAGGAATATTTCTGCATATGCTAAAGCAACTACTCTGTGGTTTACATGGAACTACAAAATAAGTCCAGATTAGGATGCATAAGTAAAAGATTGTAATTGAACTGGAAATCATGATTATTATGAATAATCTCTTTTTGCTATTTCTCTTCCTGATATGCATACAGACACACATTTACTTGGACATGTTATACTGTATTCCTGGGAAGAAGGCAGATCTTTTTAAATTAGAATTGAATACATTCTTTAACTACTAAAGCTGCCCAATTCCAAATTCTGGCCTTTCAAAAATAAATTGGCAATCTTAAAGGTAATTGTGGAAAGAAGAATAATGCCATAAACTGAAAATACCAACACTGTTAAAAAAATTAAAAGCAATATTAACTTTCAGACCATCTTAATGCACACCAAACTTTAAGGGTTCCCACTACAGGCTCTCCCACTCAAAATGATTCGTCTATCCTCAGTACTAAAAATTCTTTTTTGGCACCTAAGAAAAATTATTATTATCCATCTTAGAAACTGTGATCTCAGAGATCCCTAAATTGTGGCACTGGAGAGCACAAGAGGGATGCAAAATTAACTATGATTCTGGCTACTGATAATGCTAAAACATTTCATTTCCCATCAGCCCTCTTCAGTCACATTAACATTACACAAGAGAAAAAAATCCTTTTGACAAAACCAGGGTTAAAAACCAAAACGTCAGTAATGTAATCGGTCAATGTCTGCACCTGGTTGCTACACTGAATTAGCTCTGCTTTGGAGATCTCAGCAGACTAGAACCAGTTTTCCAGGTCACAAGATCAGCATTTGAATCTGCATTTGGTCACAGAAACCTGTTTGGTTTGAGGTCATTTTGAAGTCACTGGCTCCAGACACATTTCTGTTTTGATAAATAAGGCTCAGGACAACTGTACACCCAGCTATTACTCTGAAAGTTCTTTTCCAAAATTCCAATACTCCATTAAGAAGCCCCTCCAACAGCCACCCTTACCTCTTAGCAAACCCAAATTTCTTCAGTACAGTTTTAGACATTTTCTGCTCATTTCCTCCACAAATACTCCATTGTTCCCAGACATCCCTCAGAACATGAAGCTGTTTGCATGACATATTGTTATCTTGTTATAAACAGCTGTGGGAATTTTGTGCTTACACCCATATAAACCTTTAACAGTATGGCTCCTGCCAAGAACTTGACCTATTTTCTTCCAACCTTGGCTATGTGGTAACAAATACAATCTAATTTGAAGAGATGCTGAAGACTCAGAGTTATGACTGAAATCAGAAAGAGTTAGAGATTCTCAGCTTTTTTGTAGTTGGAAAATACTCTCAGCTTTAAGTATTGAAGAATCTGCATCAACTTGCACTATCTATCTTCACATTGTACAATTATTCACCTGTAGAGCCATGAAGTCATTGCACACATTACTTAAAACAAATGAAAACAACTGTTCAAATAAATCTGATATGTCAATATTGGTCAAGATGCACAAAATATGTTTTCACTTTTATTCAGAGCTTCTTATGCATGCCACCTTCTTCAGTTTTCACTGGGGAAAATTGAGGCACCAAGTGATGCAGTAAGCTCAGGTATTGCAACACTGCCCATATACCTTCTGGTTCCCACTCCCAGCTCCTGGATTGTGTTTTGTTTATTGAAACAATTAGTCACCCTAAGCCGGTTAGACCATAAGCACCTGTAACATTCAATAAATAAATGTATGAAAGTCCCAGTGGAAGTTTCAATGAGTAGAAAAGAGAAAGTGCATCCCAATCTGACCAGGGCTTCTCTGAACCAATTGTAATAAGAAGACGTCATTTTTTATAGCACAAAGTTTTGTATCACATACAATCATGGAGGGGTACACAGGAAAAAAGGCACTTTGAAAAATACACTTATCATAATAGTCATAAAACAAACACCAAGAGGAAGCATTTGTTTGTGGCTCAAAACAAAAATAAAATTATGGTGTTTTCTGAGTTTCAACACTTCCTTAGTAATGGTAACATTTTCCTAGGAATTTGAGTCATTTAGTGCAAAGCCTTAATGCTAAGCTGAGGGATATTCAAGTTAGAGGAACCCTCTAACAAATGAACAGCCTTAGCTGTCTGACTTGGATTTCATGTATCCTGCACAACAGCCTTTTTTCAGATTTGGGACATATCAATCCAAACCAGTAGCAATTCCAGATCTGGATATTTAACATTGAAGACATATCTCCAAGGACAGTTATTAATAAAAATTACATAATATTGACTAATTAAATTTTTAAGGTATAAAAATGTTGATTTTAGGTGATACCTTGTAATTCTGACTCAAATATGTAAATTTTTCAGAATATTTTTTTCTCAATTTTAGTTAATTCAGATAAGCTTGCTGATCAACATCACACTGTCTCCCTGAAAATGGCTGAAGTAGAGTAACAGGCAGCACAATGCCACTCTGGGTAGAGAGCAGAAATAGTGCATAAGGAAGAAAAAAAGGAGAACTCCTTATCCTATTTTTCTGATGAAGTTTCTGTTACTTTATCATGAAACTACAAACTGAACTACATGTGAATGGTTATTTACATAAGTATCCAGCACAGGCTTATTTGAATAATAACTACTTAGTATAAGCAAAGGTTGCAAAATATACTCTTGTATTGTCTTTTTGCCCTACATCTACAGTTTGCCCTACATTCAAACTCAAAAAAAATGAAATACAACTGTTATAATGGCTTTTAAAACAGGTAAATTTCACAAAAATACAAATACTAAAGAAATATACTTTAGCACAATCTGTCATAATTTTAAAATTTGGATTGAGGGGAAAAATACTGAAATGTGTCATGTGATTTCTAAAATGTAACGTATGCCAGAAAAATGAAAGTAAAAAATACTTAGATTTACTTTTTCCCTCCTACCTTTTTTAAACAAACAAACAAAACACAGCAGACTCTCAGAAACTGCTTCTATCATATGCAGGTATGGATTTTTTTTTAACTAATAAATTTCAAAATTATACCCATAGGTTTGAAAAACCTTAGTCTCTCTTTGAAAATCAACCAAAAATAACTGGCTAATTTAATATCTAACCAAACTCTGTGAAAATAAAATTTTTATTTTCCTGTACTAAATTTAGGATAAAAAATAAATAGCCAAAGGGGTAAGTCAGTGACAACTCTGACTGGAGATAGGTATGTGATGTTGCAAAATGTCCTTTATTCAATTGAAAGGTACTCATGTACACACACAGAAGGAATATTTTATCACAACCAGAAGCAGTTTCCAAAAATTCCTTGGAAACAGGCTCACTACATTTTACAAAATACAACCATTTGTTTCCTTTTAGCATTATACCTTACGTAGTGGGTGTAAGCAAAGAAAACAATGCTGCATGGACTGAGCAATTTTCGCTATCCTCAACAACTTCTTGTATTTTTATTCATTCCTCTAGAGTTGAGTAGTTGTAGTTTTTCTTATTTCTTCCACATTAAAGCTCTGAGATATCTATAACCTTGCATTGACTATTATGCCTTCAGTTTATTCAGAGCAAAAACCTTTTTATCATTTTTAATGTTCCTTGCTGCAAGTCAATAAAACTGAAAATTAGTTTGGGACACATGAAAGCAAGACACAAAAAGACTTTGACATCTGTATTCAATATTTACCTTTAAAAGGGAGACAGCAGATTTTACCACATCCAAACTTTGTGGCTCAGGTTTATTTTATTCTGAATACCATGTATAAAGCAGAGTGAAAATGGCAAATAATTTTCTACAGACATACAGATCTTGCCCTCTGTGGTGCCATCACCAGGACTTCAGGATGCTGTGAGGAGTTTGATTGCTGCTGGCCAGATGAGGCACAGCATAAAGAGATTTGCTTCTTCACTTGTGCAGCATAAAGATCTGATGAAAAATATTGGTTTGGTTTACTTGCACAAATATAACAGAACCTCAGCTGACAGAGGTAAAAGATAAAGCAAGAACAGAAAGGTAAGGTTAGGGTCTGAACTGTGAAGAGTCATATGGTATACTGGTCCCTCTTACATGTTTACGTACCTTCAAAAGGAAACAATCTTCTTCACTCTGGCAAGTTTTTTTCAAAGTAAAGTTAGAAAGGGAAATGGAAGGACTACCTCTAAACTGGCATGGCATTGGTTTGGAGGAGCAGAAACTTCAAAAGAGCAGAGTCTATATACTTTACTTCTACAAGTCTATACACTTTACTGCCACAAGGCTACTCCACCAGTACCCCACTGGCTTGTGGCACTGGGTGGATATTTAGCAAAGCAGAGCTTGTTGCCTCAGCTTTTTTTCCCAGAAATCCCCTGCTGATAAGAAGCAAGAGAAACAGTAACACCCACTTACTAAAGAAACAGGCAAAGATGAGATTGGCAAAGGAAATGGGCGATGCTTGTGCAGAAGCTTTTCCTACTCCTCCAGGAAGCCAAAGGTTTAGAAGGCTGGGAAAATAAAAGCTCTATTAAATCAGAGGTTGAACCTAACTCTGTTTAGGAATCCTGAAGCTCACCATCAAGAAGGACAATTGCTATTGTACACAAAACTTCAAATCTGAGAAAAACAAATCAAATCCATGGTGAAGAAACAACAGTGCCTGAGATTCTTTATTAACTATAATAAATGAGTTTGTTTAATTCACTTCCTTCACAGTTTGAGTTTGTTTTTTCAAATGTTATATAATCTCAGGTGAGAACATAATCTATTATATTGAAAGTAAACTCTATTTCAGTATTCAAGACACTCTTTTTTCATGGTCTAACTAAAAGACTCTAACCCATACAAACTATGATTGGCTTTATGCACAGGTAATGACTAATACTTCCTCACTTACTTCTCTTTCCAAACACTCCAAGAAGAACTTTTTTCCCTAAACAACCACTTGTTCTCCAATGACTAAAGAGCTACTTGTTCTCCGCCCACTAGACTGTGTGGAAGCTACCAAGTAAGAAATACTTGAATTATAAACTGGGGAAATTCTGTTGAAGAAAAAGTTGTGAAGCTGACTCAGATGATGAACTACTGGCCCCATCTCACATTTTGACTAATGGATATATTTACCCTCAGAGTCTTCATTTTGAGGCAGTATTATAAGGTCACTTGATAAGGGTTGCTTTTTCACACCTTCTGAGCAACTAACTAGCCCCAATAGACAGTGCTGACTTATCTAAAGTTACAGGTCAGAACTCAAGGCAGCGAATAGGGACGGGAAATACTACAAGTTCCCATTTGTCAAGTTTCTCCTGTATCATTTTCACCATGATATATCCCCTTCACTACAAAACAAGCACAAGAGATTGAACAAAAACAACCATTCACGCTTCAGCTGAAATGTTGTACTACTGTTCCCACATCTGGCAAAGCAGTGGCATGGAGAAGGTCAACATTCTTATCTTGTGATTCCAAACTCTCTTACTCTGCTATGTTGGATTGATTCTGGCTGGGATATAGTTAATTTTCTTCACAGAGGCTAATATGGGTCTATGTTTTGAAATTGTGCTGTTAATATAGAGATGGTTTAATTATTACTGAGCAGTGCTAGCACAGAACCAAGGCTTTTTCTGCTTTTCATACTGCCATTCTGTCAAGGAAGTTGGGGGTACTTGGGAAACTGGGAGGAAACATAGCCGAGACAGCTAATCCCCAACTGACCAAAATGATATTCCTTACCATATAGCACCATGCTCAGTATATGAAATGTGGAGAAGAAGGAGGAAGGGGGAGAAGGTCAGAATTACAGCACTTGTCTTCCCAAGAAACTGTTATGTGTGATAGGGCCCAGCTTACTGGGGATGGCTGAACACATGCCTGCCCATAGGAAGTAGTGAATGAATTCCTTGCTTTACTTGCCTTTCAGCCACATACTAATAAATTCTCCACATACAGGACTGAAAATCCAGGCTATGACTTTAAGGAATTTTTTCTTCACATACAATGTGAACTAAGCAACAGGGAACACCAAAGGACTTTACTTCACTCGTCAAAATGTAAGTATTAATTCAGGGAAAAAATTTCTCAGTGAATCTGCAAATAAACACAACTGAGGCAGTGCTGTGGTCTCCTGTTTTCCCTTTCTTCTCATTAATGCAAGACAGTAAACATTTCTAGCAAAGCAGCTTCTTATCTCTGCTATCCTTGATGTCAGTTCTCAAATGTTGAGGTGTTTCAACTGTTGTGAGTTAAACAGGGAATGAGAGCACTTGTCAGGTGTCACAAGACATTTATTGTCTCAAGGAAGATCACTCAGCTTAAACTCTTTGGGACCTGCAATGTTGCCATTAATGCTTGATGGTATCTTACTCTACTCTGGTTATTTAAGGTAAGACATAAGGATATTACAGAAGGGACACCACCAGAACTTGGGCTGCCATGATCTACTTCCACTGAGGTCAAAATTACAAGGTACTGCAAAGGTAAGGTAAGACAGTCCTTTATGGCTAGGTCTCAGGTTTCCATGAGGAGTCCCTGCATTACAATGATTTTCAGAGCTAGTTTCAGTTTAAAGGATGCAGAAAAGTAACTGAACAAAATGAAGAGATTTTAATCAGAGAGCTGGAATCCCCTTCATGCTTAAAGAGAG
>VYZS01032217.1:32937-50698 GCA_013400695.1 Neodrepanis coruscans | reverse complement strand
ATGACTAAAGAGCTACTTGTTCTCCGCCCACTAGACTGTGTGGAAGCTACCAAGTAAGAAATACTTGAATTATAAACTGGGGAAATTCTGTTGAAGAAAAAGTTGTGAAGCTGACTCAGATGATGAACTACTGGCCCCATCTCACATTTTGACTAATGGATATATTTACCCTCAGAGTCTTCATTTTGAGGCAGTATTATAAGGTCACTTGATAAGGGTTGCTTTTTCACACCTTCTGAGCAACTAACTAGCCCCAATAGACAGTGCTGACTTATCTAAAGTTACAGGTCAGAACTCAAGGCAGCGAATAGGGACGGGAAATACTACAAGTTCCCATTTGTCAAGTTTCTCCTGTATCATTTTCACCATGATATATCCCCTTCACTACAAAACAAGCACAAGAGATTGAACAAAAACAACCATTCACGCTTCAGCTGAAATGTTGTACTACTGTTCCCACATCTGGCAAAGCAGTGGCATGGAGAAGGTCAACATTCTTATCTTGTGATTCCAAACTCTCTTACTCTGCTATGTTGGATTGATTCTGGCTGGGATATAGTTAATTTTCTTCACAGAGGCTAATATGGGTCTATGTTTTGAAATTGTGCTGTTAATATAGAGATGGTTTAATTATTACTGAGCAGTGCTAGCACAGAACCAAGGCTTTTTCTGCTTTTCATACTGCCATTCTGTCAAGGAAGTTGGGGGTACTTGGGAAACTGGGAGGAAACATAGCCGAGACAGCTAATCCCCAACTGACCAAAATGATATTCCTTACCATATAGCACCATGCTCAGTATATGAAATGTGGAGAAGAAGGAGGAAGGGGGAGAAGTTCAGAATTACAGCACTTGTCTTCCCAAGAAACTGTTATGTGTGATAGGGCCCAGCTTACTGGGGATGGCTGAACACATGCCTGCCCATAGGAAGTAGTGAATGAATTCCTTGCTTTACTTGCCTTTCAGCCACATACTAATAAATTCTCCACATACAGGACTGAAAATCCAGGCTATGACTTTAAGGAATTTTTTCTTCACATACAATGTGAACTAAGCAACAGGGAACACCAAAGGACTTTACTTCACTCGTCAAAATGTAAGTATTAATTCAGGGAAAAAATTTCTCAGTGAATCTGCAAATAAACACAACTGAGGCAGTGCTGTGGTCTCCTGTTTTCCCTTTCTTCTCATTAATGCAAGACAGTAAACATTTCTAGCAAAGCAGCTTCTTATCTCTGCTATCCTTGATGTCAGTTCTCAAATGTTGAGGTGTTTCAACTGTTGTGAGTTAAACAGGGAATGAGAGCACTTGTCAGGTGTCACAAGACATTTATTGTCTCAAGGAAGATCACTCAGCTTAAACTCTTTGGGACCTGCAATGTTGCCATTAATGCTTGATGGTATCTTACTCTACTCTGGTTATTTAAGGTAAGACATAAGGATATTACAGAAGGGACACCACCAGAACTTGGGCTGCCATGATCTACTTCCACTGAGGTCAAAATTACAAGGTACTGCAAAGGTAAGGTAAGACAGTCCTTTATGGCTAGGTCTCAGGTTTCCATGAGGAGTCCCTGCATTACAATGATTTTCAGAGCTAGTTTCAGTTTAAAGGATGCAGAAAAGTAACTGAACAAAATGAAGAGATTTTAATCAGAGAGCTGGAATCCCCTTCATGCTTAAAGAGAGTGTCTTGGTGGGAAGAGAAAGCTGCTGTGATGACAGAGGAGCCATCTGCAGCCATTTATGCAGAATGACGGCCCTCCTCTCACTGCTGTCATACTCATAGCCTTTCACTCTCCCAAACTGCCTGCTGATAAAACAGACCCTCACAGTTCACCTGACACACGGGAGATGTAAATATGCCTTCTTACAACAACCAAACCTGATATATTCAAGGACCACTAAGGATGACTGAGAATCTCCTGCTCAGACCCTGGTTCAGAAGGAAGAACAGTGCTTCCTTTACCATCCAAAGTCATTTTTTTTCTGCCCCACATTCAAGTAGAAACAAGGCTTAGATCTTACAAATTAATCAGATCACAGCTTGTAATAGAGACAAGGCTGAAGAAAACCCCTCTTGACAGGAAACTTCACTGTGACCCACTTGAGCACATGTGAAGTTATACCCTATATGTGGCAAAGTGGTACTCATTCACACATCTGCTAATAAGAGAAATGTGAAGCCCAAGTCCCACATACCTCAGCACACTACTTTTTTTTTTTTCCTTTTTCCTGCATTTATTTAATGTTACGTAGGATTTTTACCTTAAGAGCTGATACAGGGTAGTCCAATTGGCAGCCTGGTGCTTTGTCTCAGAAGAGGAGCTGTGACTGCAAACATGGCCAAAGACCTGTTCCAGTCACTAAGAGCTGAGTCCCACAGCTAGCCACAGCAGATAGGGAACAGCTCTTGTACATTAACTGCTGGCCAGGCTTAGACTCTGTCAGAGCAACTCCTCTCTCTTAGGTAAGCTCCTGAAAACCATCTCTCCTGCCCCTCATACCAAGGCTGGACCACACCAAGCTAGGCATGAGCATTACTGAACCACCCAGAATACAGAACAGTCATCCAGACAAGAGGTGTCTAGTTAGCAATGTCCTTTTCCTTCTAAGCATTTTAGTACTGTCAAAACAAGACTTCTAGCTGATACCATTCTTCCTAAGAAAGGTAAACCCTACTCATGATGGACAGATCTACTTCCAGGAGACTTCTGCAACTCTTCCTGAGATTTCAGAATCCCATCTAAGCACAGTGGACATTTCACAGTGCTCGCAAGGAACAGATCATTTCCTACTCCATCCCACTCCATGCCCAGGAAATTGCAAAAAAATGCTTCCCTCCATGCAAAGCACCTCCTACAATGAGATTCATCTCCCTACATGTAAGAAAATCTCTATCTATTTTTCAAAGTTTTATCTCACATGGTATTTTCCCTGACTCTGAATCATAGCCCGTGTGCCTGAGCCAGGGATGACTGAGAACTGCCAGTTCTGTAATGGCCATGGAGAAGTGGTCAATCATAAGCCTCTGCTCCACAGTTCCTCTTCTGCCACATTGAATGAAGGGCATATGTGTCCATCCAAACATTAGTTTCCCTCACTTGCACACCGCTTTCTTCCTTAATGCTTTTTCCTTTAGAAAATACGCTTAGAACAGATCAGAAGCAGAATGGAATGCTCCTCTGCCTGACAGCTAGCAGAGCAAACTAGTAATTTGCCTTTAGAAGTAATACCCTCTGTTAACAAAAATACATTTCTTGAGACGTGATTGACCATTTGCTAAAACAGAGAAGCAATTTCACTGGTTTTTGGAGAGTTGTGCCCCCATTATATCAGTATACCATGGAATATACCACTAATGCCTACCGCTAGCACGAGGCCATAGCCAGGGGAACTAGGGTAAGTTGGGGCTGATCCCTCTGCTGTAAGAAGGGCTGTCAGGACACAGCTAGTGTAGTGTAGTTTCCCTTGCATTCTGCATAACAAATGAAACTAGCAGTATCCGCAGGTCATTTAATGAACTTAAACATTCTAATTTCCATGGTGCAAAATCTAACTAATCATTGCTGACAATTTTTAGCCAAGATATTGGCAATTCTGTGCAAATAGATCTATCCATATAATAATAAAAATATATGTGGCACAAATCCATAAACATATGATAGATGCCCTTCACGAACACATACGTTCTTTGGAATATAAAAAATCCACCACTTCAGGCTTTCTTCACCATGTCAATCTGTATACTATGTCTGCATACTGCTTTCTATATCTTCCAGTTTTTATAGTGCTGTTTCCTTAACCCCTTTCTGCAGGAGAGCCATTGTAGATTGCTACAACTGATTCTTTGGCATACATAAACCTGCCTTTCTTTAAAGCACAGTTCCAAGTTCAGCAGTGAAATGGTAATAGGTTACTGAAAAAAATTCAAATCAAACAAATGTAGAAGAACATCTTTGGCATCAATGGTTAACAAAGACCAAAGATTATTTTTCATGATCTTTGCATTGACAGCAGGCAGCACAGACTTCTATTGCCTAACAAACAGAAAATGTTTTGCATATTTGAGGTATAAATATTTATATGAAACTTACACCATTCTGCACCTTATCTTCTGTATGCAGTTTTTAAGCTAATACAATAGAGAGGGAATTATATCTACAACAGGTTGCACCTATATTTTTAGAGGGGAACACTTTTCTTGATGTTTCCAAGCAATTCTGCAAAAGTAGCCACTTCCCAGTTATTTTAATTACAGGATATCATGCTATCACAGCGTTTCTGAATACAGCGTTGTTTCAGGACAAAATGAAAAAATATGAAGCCAATATTGTTTTATCAGCTCTATTGTTTTTCTCCTTTTTATCCATTGCAGGCAGTTAGCCAGGTTACTGGATACATTGCAATGCCAAATCCACAATGCTTACAGCTGAGAATTAAAATGTGACTTAACTTATGACATACTTCTAGCTACCTCACAATCAATGGTTTAAATTAAAATTAAAAAAAAAAAGGGTGATGCTTCTATAAATTTTGAAGGGCTAATAAAATCAGGTCTAGCAGCCAAGAACTGGAGTTCCTTCAAGACAGATCTAACTGGCAGTATACTTTTGATTTTCACACCTGTGATGTTACCTTATTAAAACAAAAATATGCAAATATGCTGCTCTGCTTTCAGTGGTTTCAGCAGACAAGCTCACAAATAAATCATTTGGTTCAAAACAATCATAATATTCATTCAGAAATTCAGAGGAAAGTGTAAGGTACTCTTTCATCAAGGCCTAAATGCAGAGATAAATGAGATTATTTCATTATAAGATGTAATTTCTCAATAAATAAAACACATAAAATAAAACCTAGAGAAACATGAAGACTATCAAAGGAGAGTTTGATAGCAAATAGGCTCTTTCCTGCTGCAGTCCCCTTAAAAACCATAGCTGTCAAATGGCTGTGAATAACATCCTGCCAGGAGCTATCTCTCCTTCTACAAGAGCAGTACTTGGGAAACAAGACCAGGACACCTAAATGGCCTCTTCTGCACAGGTGGCATGATCTGAGCAGCACAGCTGGTGTGCCAAAAGGGAAGAGGAGCATGTGTAAAGTCTCTCTGGGCGCCCCCTCAAGTTAACTGAGAACCTGTTTGCATGTGTGCTGCTTTCTGATGACCCAAAATACTCAAAATATTTATATAACAGTAGTAAGTAATAATCCATCTTCCAGTCACTGAAGGGTTCTGAGAAATTACACAAAACTTCCTGCTCTATCAAAGGTGAGACAGTTAAAGTATCAGCAATACTTATTCTAAAATTAAAACAAATGCTCCAGAAGCAAGTACTTGCAAGACACCTTTCTATCTGCATTTCTGCTACAGTCAGTTTTTCCATGTATACAAGCTACAGTCTCACCCATAAAACAACCCCAAGTATGTCAGATTAACAGTTGTTGCAGTAAAGTATCCACCTGTTATACCAAGCAGAGCTCGTGGCCATCCCTACACTAAAAGCTCAGTTTACAGCTCAAATAATTACCGATTCCAATTTTCAGGGATACAGAAAAGAAGCCTGTGGAAAAGCACCATGCAAGTCTAGCACTATTGCACAAGCAGCAGGTATGTTGTGTTCCAGCACGAGGGACTGTAAAAGCATTCACGGCCAAGAAAAGATAATCCCACCTTGGAAGAGAAAGCAGGGGGAATTATTAGGATGACTGAACTCACACACAAGGCAAATTTTGCCTTGAGATGAGGCGGAATAATCTTAGTAAAGTACAGCGGTGGCATTAAGGAAAGACTCGGAGAAGAAAGTCACACAAAGAAGGAAATACTCAGTAATGTTGGCTTTCAAATTAATTTGACAGCCTGAGGAACAACCCCTTATACTGCACAAATTTGAGCAATTTTAAGCAAAGCTTTAAAAGGCAGGTTTTGTCATTGCTCCCGCTTACAGGTCCATATGACACTTCGAATAAGCGGTCCCTCCGCCCTCGTGGCACGGCACACGTTCTAAGTTGTAAACGGCGGCAGCTGCAGGGTGGGCTCCGTGAGCCGGCAGCCCCTTAGACAAGTTCCCAGGGCGCACTGGCCCTGTCGCCCCGCGGGTCCGGCTACCTGCGTTCGGACAGCACCGGATGCAGCTCAGGGAAATGAACTGCCCCCGGTCCCTCTGCTCGGCGGCCCCGACTCTGCCTTACCTGGCTGTCCCGGCCGCCGTCACGAAACGAGCCCTGCCGCCGACGGCGTGAAGAGGCGGAAGGAGGGAGGGGAGGGAAGCACAGCACTGCCCCGCTCCGGCTCGGGAAGGCACCTCGTCCTCCTCGTCCTGCCTCCGCCTCGTCGAGTGCGTGTCCCCGAGGGGCAGCGGCGGAGGAAGCGGCGAGGACGGCTCCTGCCCCGCCGGGCGGCTGCGCTGTCCCGGGCGCCCACCGCAAGAAGCTGAACTGAGAAGGTGCCCCACGTCCCAGAGACCCGGCGGGAGCTGCCCGGAATAGTGTCGGCGAAGTACAAGAAAAAGCCAAATTAAGCAACTCGGAGCCGGTTGCAAACTCTCCCCCAAAATCTAGGTGCTTGACACCAGCTGGCTTTAAATTGTGTGTAAGAGGTGCTTTGGCTCAGACATTTCATGTTCCAAACCGCGGTGAGTGAGCGCTTGCAGGGCTGCGAGCTGGGCTGTGAGAAGGCGGTGTACACAGGACTCCTCCATCTCGAGTGGGCTGTGCACTCCAAGGCTGCTCCTCTTAAACGCACTTCGCAGATCTGCTCTTGCCCCAGTGGCCCCCAAGGTGACAATGCCTTCCCTAATAATTAACAATGCCTTCCCGTCGCATCCAGCCACCCCAAAACTCAGACACTCATCTACAGCCGGAATAACTGAATTAGCTTTTTTCACCCATCGGGTGTCTCGGTTGAGCTTCAGACTTCAGGTGGCGCAGGCTCTCTACCTCCTTCTCTTAGCCCAGCCTGACCTATAGAAACTGTCACGGTGCAAAACCTCATTGAGAGAAAACATCTTATAAAGTTCAGTGGAAATAAATACATCACTCACATTTCTATCAGTCTAGAGTCTATGCTGCTTGCAAGCAAATTGTTTTGTTGTGACTAGACTGTAATAGCTGGATCAACACAGATGTCTTTCTGTTCAGCTCGGAGGAAATTACTTACAGAGTCTTTGTTTTCACTTGGGGGATTTGCTCCAACTTACGCTTTTGGCACTGTGGCCATGTCTCCCATGCTTGTCATTCTACTGCTGAGCTCTGGGAGCCAGAGGGCTGAATGCCGACTGTGTAGGGCCTCTCTGATGTAAACATACGGGCAGTCTCCATGCAGCCACTTCATGATGACGGGTACCACCAGCCCTCTCTCACCACCCTCCCTCCCTCCGTATCTACACATTTGTGGTAGCATACTCTCAGGTGCCCATGCAGACCTCTGCCCACTGCCACTGATGCAACCAGTTCTGCAAAACAGGCAACTATTTCTTAATTTTTCAAGCCATGGCAGCTACAGCTTTCCCCGCCCTGTCTGCTGCTGCTGTGGCACAGAGAACGGGCGGTAAAAGTGGACAGTTGGTTAAAGAGGGACTTGAAACAGCTTTACCCAATAAGGTGCCGTGTCTGAACTCGAGAAGGAGGATGTCTAGCAGAAAGCTACATGTGATTATGTGCTAAGCTACAAGGTAACTTAACCAGCAGCAGCTACATTACTCCTAAGAATTCGCTCCAGAGCTGCAGCAGCAGCAAAAGGATAGCAGAGCATATCACCGTGGTCCGAAGCATGTGGTATTGCCATGCTGAAGGTGTCCTTTTTACCAGGTGGCAAAGGATGAGGATATGCTTAGTAGCCTTCAAGAAATTCTTTAAAGTACACTGAGCACATGCATTGAGGAAAGGCTCAAATGCTCTCAATTGTTTTTGGAAAAAAATCGTGAAACCCTTCCAAAAAAATGAAGAAAGCAGTGCCCAGTGTTCTGTGTGGCTTCTCATGCCTTGGTGAGTGGGGCAGCACTGTGCATTTGGACTTCTACTGCACATTTTGGTTTCTCATGGTCTTCATGGCCTTCACTCTTGTTAAACCGAGCATGTGGTGTGGTTTCAATTTGAGAGACATGACAACCCCTGCACTGTGTCAGAGTTTGCAGAATTACTGAAGGAAGGTATTTCCATTTTGCTAGGAGTGTTTGGTTTTCCTTCTGTACTTCATAAATACATAAAAGTATCCACCACCAGGGCTACTAGTATGAATTGATCTGATGCATTTAAAATGCAAAAGTACTGTTCAAATACTATGCTTCCTTTATACATCTGGTTTACAGCCATGAAGGGACTGAGCTTTCCATTCAGGGGCATGGTTTGGCTTCAGGATTTAAAAAAAATTCCACCTAGCAGAAAGAGTACCAAGTTGGAACCATGAATTATTTCATTTCTCTAAAATGTCACATGCAGAACCATTATGCAAGCTGGGGGGATGCAAAAAGGAGAGGATGTTTCAGGCCTTCAGTTATGTTTCCAGAAGAGCTTGGTGTTACTTGTTTTCCCCATCTTTTCTCTCCTTAGAAGTTAAGGGCCCCTATGGGCTGCGGTGGCAAAGCATCCATCTCTGCACAACAGGCATCAGAGTATTTATTGATTGAGCCTTTTCTCTGGTGAGTCCCCATTTCAGTGAACTGAAATGCCATAGTAACATCTCGCTTTTTAATTTAAGGCGTTCTGCTCCCAAAGTAGTTGATTTTGCTCTACTGCAAAGGAAGGTACAGCAGTGAAGAGTTCTTGTGGCAAACTGTCCCTTTCTAGGAGGAAGTTTCCACTTTGGGAAAGACTGAAACTTATGAAATTTCAGGCCCATGTGCAGTGTAAAGTACCAAAGACAGAAAAACAAATACACAATTTGGATGGCAAATTTAATAACCATCTTTTTCAGCAGTTATTCACCTACTGATGCTTCATTATCTCATGGTTCATGCCCATTCTCTTTCTGGACCTAGTATGGTTCTTTTGGGTGATCTCTTGAGTTCAAAAAGCCACTCCTTGCAATTTTTCTGTTCATAGAGGGGCATCTCTACCAGTCGTTTGGTCACAGAAAGGGTCTTCCTCTTTTCTCTCTTCATGCCTGTCAAACCCTCTTCAGCCCTTCTTCATTTCCCAGAGGCTTCTGTGAATTCAGTTTCTGGGCATTTCCTTTGTTTGTTTCTTTTCCCTCAGTTGCTGCTGGCAGAGATAACAGACAAGTGTTTCTCTCACTCTTAAGAGGGAACCCTGTGAATAAAAGAAAAATTACAGTAGTTCCTCATTGTCTGGCTTCCCTATCAGCAAATGTGCTGTCCTTCCTTTCTCCAGAGCTTTGTAACAGTTTAGAGAGATTTTGGGAGTGATAATTCCTTTGTATCACTGAAAGTAACTCTAAGCAGTGAACTTTAATACAGACCTACCATAAAATATTTCTTGTAGTCAATATTCTTGCCTTAAAGGTGGATGGAGTGCCCAGTAATATAACTGAAAACCACAGGGACATTATTTGAATATAACTTAGGAGAAGGTGTGAGGGAAGCCATGGGATCTCTGCAGACCAGATTGCAAAGTGAGCTATGGATTGCTGGCAGACATTTTGAGCATGTTTTGGGGAAATCTTAATTTGGGGCATTGAGCAGATGCATCCTGATGCAATATTTCATTACATAATCACAGTGTTTCCTCTCCTTCCTTCTCCACTCCTCTGCTTCCTCATTCAGAAAGGATAAAGTTTATGAAATGATCAATTCTTCAGTCTTTTCCTTTAGATATTTCAAAGGCACCTCTATACTTTCTTTTTTTTTCTTTTTCTTTTTTTTTTTTTGACCTTACTCTGAAAAAATATTTTATATGTTAATGGGACCTTCTATGGCATCTATCACTAAAAATGAGTGAACATCTCCAGCCTGTAAGAGAGATGGTGTAAAGAGGATATGATAAAGGTCTGTGAAATCTTGAATGGAATGGAAAGGGCGAATCTGCTGTTCACTGTCTCTTCTGATTCAAGACCTAGAGGTTCTCCAGTGGAGCTGGAAAGAGCTCAGTTGAAATCAAACAAAAGGACATGGTTCACCATGCAGTAGCCGAAACAATGTATGGAACTTTTTCATTTTCAAATGATGTTATTATAGATGAAGCAGATCAGATAACTTTCAACTAAGACACTTGGAAGAGGGATCTATTGAGAATCACTAGACAGATGCAATACAACAGACCCAGGAAGCCTTCTGAGGCAAAGCCTAAAGGAATATTTGTATGAAGGTGTCATAAAGACTTGCTGTGTTCTTGCTTTTCCCTTGTCATCCCTCTGTGCTCACTATAGAGGGCAGGATGGATCATACCTTTCACAGATGTAAAAAAATAAATGTAGTTTTACAACAGACCTGTGAGTTATTGCAGCAATATTTATTGCCTGTCCACAGGCCATCACAGTAACTCAACAAGGTCATCCTAGCACTTTCTCCACTATCAGTTAATCTGCACCTTGAGCAGCCCATGACCTGCTTCTCAGTCTTCCACTATGGGCAACCAACCTTCTCTGTTCCCCCAAAGCCTTTACTGCTGCAATAGGTTGAAATTCATGAAAAGTTGTGAGATAAAAGAAGCTGGATCTTCTACCAAGGTCCCTACTCATCTGTGACATTTAAGAGGCACTGCATGTCTTTGAGGGAATAGACATTTCCTGTACAGGGAGGGATGTATTTGCCAGTGCCAACTACAAAACTTGTAACTGCTGTGTTTCAATGAGTCAGTGCATACCTCTCCAATACAGCTGTGCTTTGGAATGTATGATTACTAGCCTGGTCCACCAGTGAAAACTAGAAACCAGAAACTAGAAACGCAGGAAGAACTGTAATTTTTCACTGGCAAGTCCCATCTCCATGATCATCAAAAAGACAAGGACATCTGGACTACTCTTCGAGAGGATATTTTTTGTTAAATTTTTTAATCCCATCATGCTCTGAGGACCCGGTGGTCATGAAGTGTTCTGGGCATACCAACAACAAACATGCTAGAGATCTGCATAACAGCCACATATTTCAGAAATCTCCTTCCTAGCTCTGAGTTCCAACAGGTTACTTTCTGCTACTGAATGTTACTTCTGTCTACTTTTACTTCTGTCTACGTTTACCTACTTTACTCCTTAAGCAATTCAAACAATTGAACAATCCCTATCCCTCTTCTTCCTCTTTGCAGACAGTGTATTTCCTCTACCACTCTAACAACAGCTTTCTTGCCACAGTAGATGCTCCATGCTCTCTTATTTTAAAAAAAGGGATATCCATCTGAAAACCAAAACCAAAACCCAACAACCTGCTTTTTGGAATTCATTAACAACAGGCTTTAGTAAGGAGAAAAGTTACTTTCTGCCTCAGGTTTCCTATACTTCTTTCACTGACACAAAGAACAAGTTCTCAGCTATTCATGGGGTGGACAGCGATGATAGTGGGCTACATACTGTATATGACTGCATGAGAGCCCTGTAGGCTCCTTGTTCTGAGAAGAGACCACTTACTTAAAATACAAAACTACTTATTGTCATCAGAGTTTTTCCACATTGCAAAATGCAAGCAAGCAAATTCATAGAAAGTTTGCTGGCCAGAGGAAGCTCTGAAAGATAAGCTTCACTTCAGTACCCTCTGAGAACAGTATGCTCCACTGAAAGACTGAAAAAAGATAAATTACTAGTATGGCTGATCAGCCCTTATTAATGGGGTAAGAACATAGTAATTGTCGTATCAGCAGATATGGATCCTTTCTTTGCTATGGCCAGATCAGATTAAACATAGGTCTTTCCCAAGGCATGAAACATTCCCCCGTCACTATTACTTCTTTCCTCTAGAATCCTCCTGAATCCTTGCAGATTATGGTCTCTATTTGGTATAGTTCATGACAGATAACTCAGAGAAAAAAACAAAGTAAACACTGGCTGTGTTCTGGGACAAATTTTTAGAGATCTGAGAAACAAATAACATTTCTGTAGCATCTGTAGGAGAACTAAAAATAGAAATGTGAGCTATTAGGCCAGTACAAAGGATACTTATCATTTGCTATTGAAATATTGTCCATTTTCAGTGTCTGTAGCCAAATATGAAGAGCATAGTCAAATAGCAGAATAACAAAAGACACAAAACAAACAAACCAAACCAAAACAAAACAAAGCAAACCAAAACAAAACAAAAAACAACCCAAAAAGAGAAATTCTGTCTCCTTAAGCCATCCTTAGAGAGCCTCTAATGGCTTCATCCTTAACAGCTTTTACCTCCTTTCTACTTTCCAGTCCACTGTTGCTAGCCACTGAGTTGTGTTTTATTGCAGTAAATTTGAGCATGTATCCTGGTTGTACTATGGTTTTGAGGAGACATGCACTGTGTGAAGAAGCAGAAGCATCATAGCAACATAGAAATGGATTGGGACATTGGTGCATGATGCTATAAAATGTGTTGTGTCTGGTAAAATGTGTCTGCTATTACAGACAAATGCCACCCTAAGGAAAGGTACTTGCCCAGTATGGTTATGGAACAGATCATCTGGAGTGCAATAACACGTAAAGGACAACCAAGAGATCAGGCCCAGCCAGAAAAGGTTTAGGAAGGACAGTTCCTGCCCGACCAATCTGATCTCCTTTTATGGTGATCCACCTAGTGGGAAAGGGAAAAGTTTGTGAATGTATCTACCTGGACTGCAGCAAAGCCTTTGATACCATCTCTCATGGCAATTCTCCAGGAAAAGCTGGCAGCCCACAGCTTTAACAGGTGCACTCTTTGCTGGGTTACAAGCTGGGTGGATGGCCAGGCCCAGAGAGTGGTGAATGGTGCCACATCCAATTGGTGGCTGGTCATTGGTGGTGTTCCCCGGGGATCAGTGTTGGGTCCTGTCCTGTTTAATATCTTTATTGATGATCTGGATGAGGGGACTGAGTGTACCCTTGGTAAATTCATGGACAACACCAAGCTGGGGGGAAGTGTTGATCTGCAGGGGTAGGAAGGTTCCACAGAGGGATGTGGACAGGCAGGATCGATGGGCCAAAGCCAGTGGTATAAGGTTCATCAAGAACAATTGCCTGGTCCTGCACTGGGGCCACAACAAGGTTCTGCAGCACTACAGGCTATGAGAAGAGTGGTTGGAAAGGACCTGGAGGTGCTGGTCGACAGCTGCTGAACATGAGCCAGCAGTGTGCTCAGGTGGCCAAGGCCAATGGCATCCTGGCCTGTATCAGAAATAGTGTAGCCAGCAGGACAAGGGTAGTGATTATCTCACTCTGCTTGGCACTGATGTGGCTTCACCTTGTATGCTGTGTCCAGTTCCAGGCCCCTCACTTCAAAAAAGATATTAAGGTGCTGGAGCAAGTCCAGAGAACAGCAATGAAGCTGGTGAAAGGTCTAGAGGGTTAGGTTCTATGAGGAGCAGCTGAGGGAGCTGGGGTTGTTCAGCCTGAAGAAAATAATGTTATTATTTGAAAGAAAATAAGGGTAATCACTCTCTACAACTACTTGAAAGGAGGTTGTAGTCAGGTGGGAATCTCTCTCTTCTCCCAGGCAACAAGAGACAGGACAAGAGGACATAGCCTCACATTGTGCCAGGGGAGGTTCAGTCTGGACATCAGGAGTAATTTTGCCACTGAAAAGGTTGTCAAGCCTTGGAATGGGCTGCCCAGGGTGGTGGTGGAGTCACTATCCCTGGATATCTTCAAGAATGACTGAATGTGGCACTTAGTGCCATGGTCTACTTGACAAGGTGGTAGGTGATCAGTTAAACATTGGCTCAATGATCCTAGACGTCTTTTCCAACCTAAATGATAATCACAAACAGAGGGTATAGTCAAAATACCAGGGATTTTTGAAAGCACATTGGAATACAGGGAATTTGGGGTATTAGCCAGTGCTTAGTATATTGTAGCATTTTTCTTTATAAAAATTGCCTAGCATAACATGGGAGATCTGTGCACGAGCTGTGGTTATAATCTAGATTTATGGAACAGCAATTATCCATATGTATCATTTGTCCTTTCCTTGAAGACTGTCTCTTCTGAGAAGTCCCCTCTAGGAACTTTACTTTCTAGACTAGGCAGCCAGTGTTTCCAAGTGGGAGAATGCAGCTGCTGCTGCTGGATTGCTGAGAAGAGTCAGGCCATGACCTACAATGATGATAACCCTCACTGATCTAGCTGGGATTATTAACCTTCTTGCAGATTTCAGGTGATTTTCACCATGACTTTTTATCCTTTCATTGTGAACTGTTGTAAGTTGATGCCATATTTTCCTTTGGCGTGCAGTCTATGCCACCTGACATTTTGGGATTTTTCATATCCATAGTCTAGGCAGGAGTCATAAAGCAATGAATGCTCACTCCATGTAGGAAAAAGAAACTGGAGAGATATTTTATCAAATATTCAGGCTATTGCTCTATCAGGAGTAAAATTCACAAAACTTTGCAATAACCATTAATAGTTATTGATTTATGGATTAAAGGGTAAAAGAAACATAAATCAGGCTGAGTTAACCTTCAGAAATCCATGTATACACCTTTCTAAAGGTACCAGACCTGTAAATTTGCAAAAGAGTTTGCAAAACTTCTTTAATGAGTGGTGGCCTGCCTGACCACAGTGTTTGGTTAAATCATATAACCACACACTTTTGCCAAACCTTTCTTTCCTCTTTCTCTCTACTATGGTATAATGTTGCAGAGCAACTTGCCATAGCCAAGGGAGTTAGCTATTAAAAACTGGTCTCTGTCTTCAGCACAATGCAGCCTGATTTAAGCAGTGACTTGAAGTGCTGATGTAATAATATGATAGGGAAGTAAAGCGTGTATGTAACATGGAAGAGAACATAAAGACTTTTCATGTATTTGCATGTTTTACCTGCTACACAGGGTCAGCACAGTAGTGCTGGGGAGCACATTGAAGTTCTTCAGCAGAACTGGTACAAAGAATAGCTGTCTCAAAAGGCAAGGATGTGGATTAGGCTGTTGTGCTGTTCAGCTCTGGTTGTTTTCAGCTTGTGATCTCTGGGCCTCTGCATACTTCTCAGAGGACCTACAGGAGGTAACTAAGAAGAGCCACACTTAATTCAGTAGGATTCACTCTCTAAGGATCCTTAGAACTGAAAACCACTGCCCTGCTAGCTCATGGAGGCAGTGTGAATTATCTGCAGCATGCAGCTATCAGGAGCCATGGGAGAAAATTGGGACTAAGTGACACTGAGAGGCAGCCTCAGACACTGTGATAGCATCATGTGTGGGTTAGAAACCGCAAATGCTGCTGCTAAGGAAACAGTAAGTCTCCTTGCAGAGACAACTCTTTGGGTTCAAAAGCAAGTTTAGCCTTCAGACACGTGCAGCAAGGCAAAATATAATCAATTGGTTATGGGTATTACAGTGAACAGATACTGTGCTCAAGAAAAATGGAATTTCACATCTGACTTTAGTAGAATTACATCAAATTTATAGTAAAAACACTGAAAGATTTTGTGTTAGGATGTCGTCTGTTTAGCTAGAATATGGAGAAGTAGGTGTCAATGTGTAGTTTTAGCTTGTATATATAACCTTATGCATAAGGTTAGAACACAACACAAAAATATTCCTCGGTTTCCAAGAGGTTTGTGTGTTACATAACCATTTAAATGATTTTGTTAGAAAAAGTAGCTGATCCACATTGATTAGAAGGTTACCACATCAAAACTCTAATCCCCAAAAGAAGAAATTCAGAATCTCATTATGGCAACATTATTGTAGCTGCATTCCTCATTAAATTATTCTGAATTTACACATAGGTCAGACTATGGCTTTGTCTATGGAGCTTTATTGTATTTGGGGATTCCCTAACACAATTGCAAAATAAAACATATCATGCAGCTGGTTGACTCTGTAAGCCCACTTCAACAAATCACCAATCAGTAGCATGATAGCAGCCTTCAGCCCAAGCATTTTGCCACACAACTCTAATTTATACCCTTATTAGGCTGGCACCCCAGTAACGATAATTCAGAGTAAATCCACTATGATAATCACCTACATGAACTTACTTTAGGGTGAACTTGATATCACTTGATATACACTCACCCTAAGACACATTTTTTTGATCTTCATTGACAGGTATTAAGGTTATAAAGAATTAGTAACTTCATGTTAAAAGGGTTTATTGAACTGATGATCACTTCTCAAGTTATATTTACTGATTAAATAAAGTAGGGACAGAAAAGACAAGTTTTAAGTTAGATTTTTTTCCTTAATTCAACCCCTGTGAATTTTCACTGCTGTGAGCAAAACTAAGTGGAAATGAATGTTGCATCCTTTGCAATGCCCACAGCTACAGTTTCACTGAAAACAATTGTCTTCATTGTCCCTAAAAGCTCTTAATATTGAAATATAGAGACAGTTAGGGAGCCTCAAGTGATAAAAAGAGGGACGTTCCCCCTCACACAAGTTAAAACAATGAAATATGATTCATGACTTTGAACTGCAGAAATATGCAATATGAACAACAGGTAATCATCCTACTCTTCCCAGATTAGTACCTCTCTATGCTTCATTGGATTCTGTCATAAATCCAGTATTTTCAGAGAACTATTTAGCTATGACTGCTTAGATGCTTAATTCTTAGGAAAAAAAAACAGTTGTGAAGTGCATTAAAAGCATTTTTTAAAAATAATAAAACCAACAAGATTAGTTGAAGAAACCTTGATGTTTTTCTCAAAAATTTCCTGCCAAAATGCTTATGAGAAAGGAAGAAATCTGTAAGTTCCTTGCCTTCATGTGTTCCTTTGTTCTAATACACAGGCATATCACTAGTTAGAGATGCCTGTGCCATGACCATAAGTGGGCTGACGCATGACTATCTAGCCTCACATTTGGCTTGCAAACAATACTAGGAACTGAGCCCATAGAAAATATTTTGCTCTCGCCAGCCTGACACATTGTTTGAGCTGGGAAATTAAGACAAACTGCTACATTCTTGGTTAAAAATAAGAGGCCTTTGAATTTTCTCTCTCCTCTGAACTTTCCACCAAGGGTTGACTTTTGTCATTTTGGCACATCTTTTGAGGTCTGAATATAGCTTAGCTTTTATGTAGAGCTTTCTGTACTTAAAGAATTGCACAGCTGTGGAACAGGTTCAGACCTGTTAATAAAGGAAGTGCAAAATGTGTCTTATTGAACCAGACGCCAGCGTCCTACCATGCCCTAACATGCAGGCCTGATTGTGTTGGGCGAAAGATGCCTCAGCCCAAAACAGTTCCCTTCTCCCGGAGAAAGCATAATCATAGTTCTTATTTAGCTCTAGAGCACCACTGAATGCAGCCACACCTGGCCTGAATCTGTCCCATATATTTTGATTTTGCATCCTCCACAAATCTGTCACAATGAATGACTCAGCCTTTCCACAAAGCAACAAAGATGTTTAGAAGGTCACAGCTCACTGGTACTCTCCAAAGATTGTTTCAAGCTGAAAATGATAAAATCAGTTAAATTGTGTGTGTACAAAGTACAATACTGCGAGGGACCAGGGATATTTACAGAGAAGGATTCATACAGAAGCTAACTTGTTGTGCTGTGCTTGTTATTGTCAAGCCCTCAATAAGAGATGGTAACTACATGTTCAGATATTATTTCTTTATTTTAATTTTGGTAGAGAAATACACTTTTTAAAAAGTATTATAAATTTGGTATTCTACCTGCCAACAAGGTAGAATAGTTCTATTGCTATATTACTTACCATATTCTAATACGTCAGCTTAGCATTTTGATTGAAGTCAAATACA
>VYZS01032217.1:12001-32499 GCA_013400695.1 Neodrepanis coruscans | reverse complement strand
AGTCAAATACACATACATATATATGAAAATAAATATATGTATATAAAAATACAGAGAAATGTATGTCAGTGGACACTTGCAATGTGGTATATGTATTGGTACATCCATAATCATTACATGCATTAACAAAACCCAATACTGAATCTTGTAAGTTTGCAACTTACCTGAATTACAAAGGAAGCTGAGGGATCCTGATACTGCATGCTTTTAATTTCCACTGATTATAGGAGTAAATAGGAAGTATAAGATCAGAGATTTTTTATAGTATAGCACCAATGTATTGCTTTCTAATGTATTGCTCTCATTGGAAATGTTCAGACTGTGTAGAATTGCAACTTGAATGTTGAGGAAATTTGAAAATATATTAGTGGGGCAATGTTCTTTGACTTGCATAGTTCTTCCTCTCCAATGTTTACCCTTGTTGCTCTGTGAAACCACACCTGGTTTCATCTGGTTGATCTAAACAAGACACTTTCTGGCCTATACCAAAAGTATTACTATTTTCTTGACCATTTTAAGGTTCTCTTTCCTGAGCTTCTCTGAGTATAAATTATTTTTCTTTACTCTGACACATTTGTTCTGAGTACTCTCCATAAGGTCTCAGCTTAGACAGTTGCATAAATATTTCCAGCCAGGCTTTTCTCTTCCTCTTTATTCAGCAGCTGATGAACCTGTAGTTACTGAAGAAACTCTTTCTAGTCTCTTAAGCCCCTTGTCTTTATTGCCTTATACTTCTGTTAATTGAGACCTTTTTTGTGGCAGCTCAGTCCTACTGTGCATGCCAGATATCTTCTTTCTGTCACCAGTGTAATGGATTAATTATTTATTTTCTTTGGACATAATAATATCCAATGAATGATAAATGCAGTCAGTCCCTAATCCACAGTTACACAAATCATTCTCTATTGCCTGAGCAGTCTTCTGTAAGTACAGCCATTGCTGTTGCTCTTCAGCTGGTTTTTCCCCTCTGATTTTCCTGCATCTTCACACGATTTCCATACAACACCATGTCAGTCATTTTACTGAAATTTATGTAGAGTTGCTGTCTGTTTTAGTAAATGCATGAAAACTCTTACCATTGGATTTATTATTTCTGTTACTCAGCATCCTTGAGACCTGAGCTCTTTGCCCTTTGTTTTCACCTTGCAAACAACAATTTCTCTTTCTACACAGATTCTCATGAACATCTTCGGTTTTACCTCTGTGTACTGTGACATTATCATTGTTCCTGATGAGCCAAATAATGAGGTTGTTTGGGGTGGACCTCTAATTGCAACCACATCTATAGTTTATAAGGCATCCACTCCTTTTTTGTTGTTTATATGGCCAAGATACCTTTTACTATTTGCTTGAATTTCACTTGCAGCCTCTACCTAATCTTGGCTTTTGACATTTTCACATGCCTTCTGTCTGGCAAGGTGTTTTTGCTTTTTCTGTTCTCTGTAGACTCACTCTTTACACATATAGTTCAGGGTTTCTCAGTTAATTGTGACTTGAGCTGTTTCCTATAATTTTTCGCTTTAGGATACATACTAAAGATAATTTCTGGAGTATTTAAGGCTTAAAGAAACTCCAGTTGCCTACCACAGTTATCTAACCGAAACATATTGGCTCAGTATCTGCTCATACTTCAAATCAGCTGAGTAAGACCGATATTTTTAAATTAGTATTTCAGCTCGTTGTATTCAGCAGAGATAGTACCAGTAGCAAATGAAGCACCTCATAAACAAAAGTTGGATGGTTGGTCCAACCAAAGATCTTAAAATCTAAAGGAGATAATTAAAGAAACAGAGGAAATACAAAGCAGGGGTATGAATAATGACATAGACCATTTTATCAGGTTCTTCTTTTTTATGTTTAATAGTCTCCAAAATGTCTGTAAAATAAAGCAAAAACAAAGGAAATAAAGGAAACAAAAAATAAAGGAAAATAGATAAGATTATTTCTACTACACACTTTGAAAGATGATCTTGCTGTTGCAGTCATTATTGAAATTAAAAAATCCCAGTCTGCTTGGTGAATGTTGTGCTAATATTAGGAGGTAAGCAAATAGTTTATTAGGGAAATAATGGAATAAATTTGTCCTGAATTTTTTTTACACCAAATAGTTCTTCAAGATTGACCTACAGCTATCAGAGGATGAACCTCTGTATCAAGACTACTGACTTGTAATGAGTAGCCTTAGAGTATTGTCCTTTGACTTTGCTGAGAGCCACCATGAGAGGGCTATTTCTCTGCAACTCTTTCAGGGAGTCTCCTGCCCACCCTTCCTGCTCAGCTCCCTCTTATAAGCCATTGTGGTTTCTAAACAATATTTTCCCAATTTACCTCTCATTCACAAACTGTATAATATTCTTGGAGTGGGAAATCTAATTATAGTTCTTCTTGTGGACTTCAGCAAAAAGGTATGTGCCTAATTAGGCAATGAGGAACATGCTCCAGGAAAAAAATTAATTTTAATTTTCTTTTGGTTTCCCTGCAGAGCCTTTCTTTTGCTCATCCTTGCTAACGGAGGTTAACTTAGTTCCTCCCTGGGGTTAGCTGGTTTCTTCAAGCAGGAGACCAGAGAGGGATTGTTTTACTTAGTCCTATGCACTACTTGTTTTTACCACTGTTGGGTAAAATCAGCCCTCATTTGATACATTAAAAAAATACCATACAAGAATCCAGAAGAAAAAAACATGACACTGAGACAAATAATAACACTGGTCTTTAAGAAAAGCAGATCAGTAAGTGTTGGGACAGGTTATACTGGAATATTTACTTAATGGCATCCTCCAAATACAAGGAACTTCTTCCATTGTGGAATGAGCAGGGGTTCCTCTCCAAGTGCTCCCAAAATCTGGGCAGGAAACTGTAAGTGCAGAGGTCAGAGCATGCACATACTTGTGCTACCTCCCGACTGCACAAGTACAGCAAGTGCTGTCCCACTAGGAACTATTTGCACACATTTGTATCTTCTCTGAAACAGCTCCTCAGGAGTGAGCCCTGAGCCACCAAAGCGGCGACCGGGGTCTAGTGATCTCAAGTCCTCTGGAAGAGGCTGGCAAGAGCCCTGGTGCACTGCCTTGAAAAGGCTCTTACGTGCTCGATTCCGACCAAAGCACAGCGTTTTGTCACTAGATGGCGATGGATACCTTCGGTACTGTGTAAAATAGCCAAATGCTTTCTCCAGACAGACAATACGGAAGGAAAATAAAAACAGAGCTAAAGTTGCATTACGATGTAGTTTTTAATAATGCAGTCATAGGCTACCTCTCAAGTAATAGATTCTTGTTTTCTCTTCAGACTCAAGTACCCAGGTAGTATCTCCGGTTTCTTTCATAATTATTTTGTTTGTATACAGTATTTCTATTACACCAACCAGCTTTAAAACTGGCCACACATCTTCCCTTCTGGATTGCAAATCTTAATTTCCTTTCTTAGTATTAACATATCGTCTTCAGACAGAAGCAGAGCCTTGTTAAATACAAGCAATTAATAAACTAATTGAACATAAACCTAACTTAATAGCAAAGTTTGGACTATGTTATATCTATACCCTCTCTCTCCTCTTCAGTAACAAATTTTCATGAAAATGTAAGCAAAAAACATTTAAAACATACTAGCTTTTCCAGCATGCATGTAAATACAGGACTTCAAATTCCAACACATTTGAAAGTTCCTAACTTTTCAATTACTCTTCATTTTGAAGATTTGGTGCTTTTTCCTGCTAAAAAAGGTGCAGAGGGAAAACTGTTTTAAGAACTTCTTGAGTGCAATGAAATCTTTTTCCTTCCAGCGTAGGCTTGCTAATAAAGGCATGTTGAGAGAGTTCTCAGCAAATTTAGAAACTTTTTTTTTTTAATGATAGTAGAGAAGATTGCTTCATAAAGGTGGAGACGTAAAGGTTTCATTCAATGTTGCCCAAGTGAATGAAATCACTGAACTCTTCAAATGAACATAAATCAAGAATCTTCTTGACAGCAGAAAATCCTTTCCCAGTGTTCTGAGACACTTCAGTTTCACCACAGCACTTTAAGGATGTTGAGCTCAGCAGTTTTCTAAAGAGCAACTGAGCTATTTCCAAAAGATTGATAAACATGAAATACTGGTAGCTAACTTCACGATGAAACTGGCCTAGCATTTTTTATTGAACTGTACATGCAGATATGAAAAAAATGGAAGGAGCAAAAGATACTAAACCTATGGGAGGTACTCAGACACCATGATGGTAAGTTTAGCATGAATAGTCAAACATCATGTGGGGCGTCCGCAGTGATCTAGGCCCAGAAGGGGGTGGTCAGTAGCACTAAGTCTAGTTGGAGGTCAGTGACCAGTGCTGTATCCCACAGGTCAATACTGAGTCTAGTCCTGTTCAATGCCTTCATTAATGACCCGGATCATGGGAGAGACTGTGCATCCTCAGCAAGTTTGCTGATGACACCAAAGTGCGAGGGCTGGCTGATACACCAGAGAGTCACCCAGAGGGACCTTGACTGACTGGAGAACCTCAAGAACTTCAACCAGGAGAAATGCAAAGCCCTGCAGCTGGGGAGGAACAACCCCCTGCACCAATATACACTGGAGACCATCCTACTGGAAAACAGGTTGGCAGAAAAGGGTCTGGGAGTCCTGGGGTAGACATCAAGTTAAAGAAGAGCCACCAGTCTTTGCCATGAAGAAAGTGAGTGGTATCATGGTTTATGTTAGACAAAGTATTGCCAGCAGGCTGAGAGTTGTGATTATTCCCTCTTACTCAGAAGGCCAGGTGTAACACCACATTTGGAGTCCTGTGTGCCGTTCTGGGTTCTGCAGTTCAAGGGAGACCTAGATATACTAGACAGCCAGCAAAGGGCCACAAAGATGAAGGTACTAGAGCCTTTCTCCTTTGAGGAAAAGCTGAAAGCTGAGACTATTTAGCCTGGAGAAGAGGAAGTATGGAGGGTGTAAATGTCTGAAGGGAGGTTGCAAAGAGGAGAGAGCCAGGTGATTTCTAACAGTGCCCAATGACAGGACCAGAGGCAGTGAGCACAAACTGAAACACAGAAGGCTCCATCTGAACATAAGGAAATAGGTTGTTTTTAATGTAAGGGTGACCAAGCTCTGGCACAGGATGACCAGCAAGGTTGTGGAGTTTCTATCCTTGGAAATACTCAAAAGCTGCCTGGACGTGATAGACTAGGTCGCTTTGCTTGAGCAGGGGGCTTAAACCAGAGACGTCCCTTCCAACACCAGTCAGTCTGTGATTTTGTGATAAGAAATATTTATTACAATGATAAAATTTGAAAAGATCCATCATTAAATTAATTATAAAAATTATAAAGGTTGAAGTACATAAACGTTCATACATTTTCTAGCCACTTAATACGGCATGAATACCAGCCTCATTAGGAATCTGTGCAGTATCCTAGAATTCCTCTGTCTCCAGAGCATAAATACATGTTTTTAGAAGGCTGTGGTCAAAATGCTAACATATTTTTTTTTCTGTGCAGAAAAAGAACAGGCATATAAATTCAAGCAAAAAACCTAACATTTTATACTTGATGGTACCAAAGATAGATGTATTCTCAATGGCAGAATTTAGCTAGAATTTTGCCTGCCCTTCAGGCAGGCTTGTAATTGGGTAAGACCACCAACTGTGGATCTCTCACCCATGATACTCAAAGCAGCAAATATCCTTTAAAAATTGTTTGCAAATACTTTTAAGTGTATTTACACAGAGGTGCCTTTACAAATTGATAACTACTTACAGTTTTCAGAAGAGAGGTAATGAAGACGTGTGCAAACACTGAATATATTTTTGAGTTTCCAAATAATGTCAGTCAAATCTAAACGGCTAAATGTGTTGTCTCACGAGATGAAGCCAGATATAATCAGAGATATCTTTTACAAATAACTCATCAGGTTATAATGTCAACTATTTTAGTAGAACCGGGTGAACAGTTTTGACACTAATTCTGAAGGGGACATATTATGATGGGGCATACTTCTTCCACTCTGTATTCAATATCTGCACATACTATACAGTGTAATGACAAATAATGCTTTCTATTCTGTCAAAGGCTTAGATAAACATTGACTAACACAAACATGTGTGGACCTGCTGAACACCTCCTTTGAGAAGTCTGGCAGGCAAAAACCCTTCTGCAGGAGAATAAACAGAGCTGCTTAAAAAACAGTCTAGTTTTCCAGGCATGAAGTTAAATATTTGCTACGAATATTAAATTCCCACTATGCATCTGCCCATCTGCATGTACCACTCCCCCTGAGGGACCCTTCTCCCAGGTGAAAAGTGAACTAAATGTTTCAAAATCAGACAGTGTTCCCAGCTGTAAAGACAATTCAGCAGATCACAGCAGTGAGAAACTAACCACAGGGCTGTCCATGCTGGAGAGCTCAAAGACCATTAAAACAAGTGGTGGCCTTTTTCCAGGAACCACTTGCCAGAGGGATGTGTGCTGAATTATTTGACTGATATGAGAGCCTTGCTTCTTTTCTTTTGGAGGGAGTGGTCCTCATTTCCTCTCATCACATGAGTTAAGAACCTGCCTTGAGTCAGAGAAGAGAAGCACCCTTGCAGACCCTGAGATCTAGAAAATACTGCTGTGGAAAGGCTGCTTTTCCCTTCCCTCTATATATGTGTGTGTGTGTGTGTGTGTGTGTGTGTGTGTGTGTTTGTGTGTTTTTGTGTGTGTGTATGTGTGTGTAAAAGACAGCACGTCTTTTACGTGCAAACTGCAGCTGTTGAGAAAAAAAATCTGCACAGATCTAATTTCACATGCAGAGGAATTTCTCTTGCTCTTGTGATACAGTGGAAAGACTTCATTTTTTGTGGCATTACAACCAATTAATGTTATTTGTGTAGAATCACCCAGAGGACTCTGCTTGGGTGTGGTCTCTCACATCTGGCCAGTGCAGGCTTGGAATCTTCTGACTGAGAAGCTCATGGGAGCCTGTTATTGACCTAATATTTAATAGGAAGATTCTGGTCCAAGAATTGCTGCTTCTCATTTCCCAGAACACGAGAAAGACACTCGCAGCACAAGGGTGAATGAGAAAGCAGGATCATGGTTCTAGCTATTGAAGCACATGCTATGGTGACTACTAAGCAGTGACTCCCTTTGTTCATCTCAATTGCCCTTACTCTTTGTAAAAACAGATGATTCAGCTGTTCCGAAATGTTTTTCTCACGTTCCTCCCCTGTAATCTACACATCTGTGGGGAGTGTATCTCGTGGGGAGAAAAAATTGTTAGAGCTGCTGGCAGCAAAGTAATGGTGCCAGGAGAGGACAGAAACTTGGAGTAGAGATCTGGAGGACAGAGAGACCATAAAATGGTCTGGGTGAAGAGGAAGGGTGAAGGAAGAGAAATGAGAGAAGAGGCAGGATGCAGGCAGCATTCTAACCACTCGGAGAGCTCTCAGAGCTGCCCCATGACATCACAGAGGAGCCCCCTAAACATGACATAATCACCACAAAACTGCAATTTGGCAGCAGCTCCCAGGAGCCAGGGTCTCTTTCTGGTCCTGGTCCTTGTCTGCACTGCCTGTCTATGTCTTCTGGCAGAGCCCTTTGTCACAGCCCTACTTCACACTCTGTCACACTCCCAGCTCCGGCCACCAGTCCCATCCTGATCCCAGTAGCTGCAGCACAGTAAGGATTAAACTCCTTCTATTGCTGTTATAAAAGAGTGATTAATGACTGAAGGTTTATTGTGCCACTGACATTTGGTCTGAGGAAGAATATTCTTAAAGAAGAATAAGAAAGCTATATTGTGTGGTCCTGCTATAAATGTTCTAATTTGGAATAAACTTCCATGTATAGGTTAAGACTCACCAACCACTGAAGTGTCAGCAGTGTCACTGAAAGTGCAGATGTCATAGAAGATCCTCATTATCAAAAACCTTTATAATCTTTACTTGCCTTTTGAAAAACTACATGTTTGGTTAATAAAGCAACTCACAGAATATGTCTGGATTCCTTTAAGGCACTTGACTTTGTACCATACTATACAGGTATAAGAAAGAATGAGGTGAATTTACAAACTGGTTTACAGGCCAGTCTCCAAGAGTTGCCAGCGATGGTTTTTAACGTGGTGTCAGTGAGCAGAGTACCAATGGCCTCAGCTTATGGGCCAAACTGCTTAGTAGTTTTATAGCTCTGAGGATTATACAAAATCTGTGGCAAAGTCTGCTGCTGATAAAAAGGTTTGTTTTGCTAGCAGATAATGAAGATATATTACCCTAAGAGTAACTTTAATTGCTTTATTAAAAGATACTAGCCCAGCAGTATTTTAATACAGTTAAATACATCAGGTAATACTGTTTTGGGGGAAACAATGATCTAAATTGTATTTATAGATCAAAGGCCTGGATTCTAGTGAGGACCTAAGAGTAGCAGTGGATAATCACTCCAGCATAAATTCTCAAATAATGCTGTACATACAGCAAATGTAATCCTTGCATGTATGAGAGTATTGCATAAGAAAGCGGAGCGACCCCAGCCTTGTCCCCATACATAAGAGTGCTGTAGACTCATGCCTGGCAGCCTCAACACCCCAGCAGTCTGTGCACCACACCTAACACAACCCAAATCATGTGGCATTTACTGCCCCTAAGCTTTTCACCTCCTCAGCACAACTCACAGGTCTGAGCACCTGTCTCAGTTTCCTTTCTTCCCTCCCTGAGCCTGGTAAATACTATTCACTGTAGTGTCACCCCCTGCAGATTCCAACCTTCCTCTGGTCCACCCACTGCTTCCTTCCTCTTACCAGCAAGTGTAGGCTCCAAAATGAAGCTGTTGAATATGTACAGCTCGGGAAGAGAAAAAAAATTGTGAAGGAAGGGCACTCAGGACACCACCTCTCAGTGGCATGGGGAAGTGGGATGCAGAGCATCCCATAATGTCCCCACATGAAGTCTGGAAACACATCCCAAGACACAAAATGTCCCAAGCAATAGGATAAGAGGCAACAGGCAGAAACTGATGTAAAGTTCCACCTTCCAAAAACTTATTTATTGTGAGAGTGACTGTGCACTGGAATGGATTACCCAGAGAGGTTGTGGAGTCTTCCTCACTGGTGATACTCAGGAACTGTCTGGCCAGAACCCTGTGCCCTGTGCTCCAGGATGACCCTGCTTGGGCAGGGAGGCTGGACCTGATAACCCACTGTGGTCTCTTCCAACCCCACCCATTCTGTGATTCTGTGACACCCCCCCAGCCCCAGCAGTTCCTTAAACCCGGAGGGATAAGGTCTTGCTATAGATGGAAAGGTTACGTCAATTTTAAACGAATGCATATTTATACAACGTAACTGCTCAAAGAATATTAAGTTCACACGTTTGGCACATAGGGCAGGCCCAACACCACCAGCCAGGGCCTTGAATAGGGACACAACACGTATCCTTCAGATGTTTTAAACACCCTGGGAATGTATCCCGGGGCTTCCCATAAAACTCCTATCTGGGACTTGTGGACCCCACTACAAGGACAGGGCGGGAGGCCAGGCCAGGCAGCTCCCTCAGGAGCGAGGCTGCCGGAGGAGCCCCTCAGATGGCACCCAACGAGGCCCCACACCGACACCACCCCAGCTATCTCCTCCTACCCCTCTTCTCTCCTCTCCTGTCCCGCCCCGTCCAGTCCCGCCCAAGGGAAGGGCGGTGCCAGGAGCGGCGGTTCCGGGGCCGTGCCGATGGCGGCGGCGGCCGGATGTGCGTTCTGCGCCCCGCCNAAGCAGAACGAGCAGCTCCGCAGCCGCCACGGCGCCCTGCCCGCCGCTCCCGCCAGTCCCAAGCGCCTGCCGAGCGCCGGGCCCTCCCCGTCACCCCCCATCGCCTCCCCGTCGCCCGACGGGCGCTGCCTCAGCCCCCGGGCCGCCGCCCGGCGCTCTCCCCACGAGGAGCCCGGCGGTGAGGGCGGCAGTGGCCTCCTGGACGAGGCGGCGGTGCTCAGGCCGGAGGAGCTGGAACGGCTGGCCGGCTGCGATGAGGACGAGACCGGCTGGTGAGGAGGCGGCCGGCGCGGGTGGGGCTGCGCGTCCCCCTTCCCTCGCTGTGCCCGGCGGGAAGGGGCCGCTTCCAGGCGTGTGCCCACAGCCGGGGGGGGTCTCGGGGCTTTGTGCGCGAAGGCAGCCTCGCCCTCTGGGCTGGCCGAGGGGATTAATGAGCTCTCCGAGACGTCCTGAAGGCCGGGGAAGGGTGCTGGGCTTTCTGCTCTTCTCATCGCATCGGCCGCGGTGGGAGCGTTGCCTCGAGGCCCCGGGGAGCGGGGCGGGCTTCGGGGCTGCCGCAGGATCGGCCGTCAGTGTTTCCGCGAGTTCAGGAGGTGTGGGGGCGTTGAGAAACTTGTGGGAAATTTCTGGGTTAGTTCCGAATTAGCCACAGGTGCTGTTACAATTCAGACGTGTATCAGGCATGTTTTATTTCTTTCAGTTGTGAAGGCAGCAAATATAACACACTTTTTCATCTCATAAACGTGTTGCCCTTGGGTGTTCTAATGATGTAGGACCATGGAACCCTTACATGGTTCCTTTTTTTAAGTGGACTGGTTGCCCTGCTGCTCCAGCAGAAACACCTGCAGGTGGCTGTTCGCCTTGTCATTATTACACTTGGATGAGCTTCCACTGGGAGTCCAGAAGGTTTACTCTCTCTGAACATCACGCTGTTCTCCAGCTGTCGCTTTGAAGTTTCCTGTGACAGTTGTTGAGGAGCAGCCTTAGAACTGCGGGAGAAATAGTGGGGAGGAGCACAGTGTCAACAGAAAAATGCGAGGGAAGCGTATACAGGGAGGAGAAGTGTAACACAAGCAACCTGACTTGGGGCAGAACTGGTTGGAGATTGAGCTACAAAGGTCTTTGGAAACAAATGTGCAGACAAATTTAAAAAACAAACAAACGAGGATGTCTTTCAGAGTTAGAAACGCCTTTAAAAATGGTGGAGTGATTCCATGCATGAGCAATGTTTTAGTTGCTTAGGGAGGAGGCAGTGTGTGCATTTCCTTGGAGAAGTCGTTTGCCTGACTTCCAGCCTGATCCACGGGAGAATATGAGAGCATAAGTTTATTCTCATCCAACACTAAATTAACACAGAGCATCATCTCCCAAACGATGAGTCTGTGCAATGCAGCTACTCTTATTTCTCAGGGTATGCCTTGTAATCTACTGGCTTACAGCCCTTGGTAGGAATAGAATGTAGTAAATTTGCAGAGTCAGGCTGGAGTGGGATGGCCACGTTTGTGCATGTCATGAATTCTCGTGACAATAGATGTTACAGTTTCAGGTATTAATTCTAAATCACAGGCAGTACTGGTCATCTCTTCAGTGGGAGTTAATATCTCAACAGATATTGGTGGTGGCATAAGTGCTGCATGTTTTTGTGGACACACTTCTGGACACTGCATGGTTCACTGAGCACTGCTCTTGCTGGTATCAGGTGTTTGGCACGTTACTCTCCCTGCCAGTTCTTGTGGCACCATCATGTTTTTGTGCAAGTTACAGTTCTTAAAAAACAGTAAACCATAAATGCAGTCTTTGGCACATCTTGTTCCCTTTACTAACATTTTGGGAACTGTAATGCTAAAATATATTTAGCAACTAATTTTCAATCTCAGACGTGGGACGCTGATGGAGACAAACACATACATCTAGAGAAGAGCAGTTGTTAAAATTTACTTACTGTTGTACACATCATGAAATATGAGTGTGTAATTAAAAAAATTGTCTTTTCCTACTCCTAGTTTAATACACCGTTGGTGATATGGTTTGCTTAGATTAACTGATGATATTGTGTTCTGAGCTCCTCAATGAAAATGTAAATCAAGCTTCTGGAGTTTCTGAACACCTTTTAATTCAACTGTTAAGGCACTAAATACCTCAAAACCATTTTTTTCCTTATGATATAGGATGATTTTGTATTTGTACATTTGGTGAAGGGAGGTAGTTGCTCTAAATAAACTTTGAAGTTTCAGGAGGCTAGTGGAGCAATCAAAAAGTAACAAGCCTGTGAAGGTAGGAGGGATGATGAGAGTAAGTGGATTTCACTTAAACTCTTTCATGAAGATTCTGCTCTTAAGGCCTTGTTTATGCAACATCTCAAAAAGGAATTGAATCAACTGAAAGGGTGAAAGTACTCACTGAAATTTAAACCTCATAGGAACTCTTTTGGGTTCAAATGGATTTGGATCACTACTGCTTAACCAAAAATCCTGTTCAAAATATGAGATTATACCCTGTACAGTCCAAGATCACTTAATAGCTCAGGAAATCTCTTGTGGGAACAAACTAAATTTAAATCATAAAAGATTGATTCATCTTGCCTAGGGAAGCTTAGATTCTTTACTTTTGATATCAGCAGGATCTTGCTATGGGCTATAATAGATGATAAAGGGTGCTGGTTATCTCTATTCTTTTCTTTTTTTTTGTATCATACAGACATTTTCATCCCTGTTACGAGATTAACTGCAGCCTTGTAATGGCAGGAGAAATAGTTTTCTTCACTGCTGAAATTAATTGTTTTACATTTAATGCTCATATGAGGTGACTGAATTTCAGACGGAACACTNACATTTTGGGAACTGTAATGCTAAAATATATTTAGCAACTAATTTTCAATCTCAGACGTGGGACGCTGATGGAGACAAACACATACATCTAGAGAAGAGCAGTTGTTAAAATTTACTTACTGTTGTACACATCATGAAATATGAGTGTGTAATTAAAAAAATTGTCTTTTCCTACTCCTAGTTTAATACACCGTTGGTGATATGGTTTGCTTAGATTAACTGATGATATTGTGTTCTGAGCTCCTCAATGAAAATGTAAATCAAGCTTCTGGAGTTTCTGAACACCTTTTAATTCAACTGTTAAGGCACTAAATACCTCAAAACCATTTTTTTCCTTATGATATAGGATGATTTTGTATTTGTACATTTGGTGAAGGGAGGTAGTTGCTCTAAATAAACTTTGAAGTTTCAGGAGGCTAGTGGAGCAATCAAAAAGTAACAAGCCTGTGAAGGTAGGAGGGATGATGAGAGTAAGTGGATTTCACTTAAACTCTTTCATGAAGATTCTGCTCTTAAGGCCTTGTTTATGCAACATCTCAAAAAGGAATTGAATCAACTGAAAGGGTGAAAGTACTCACTGAAATTTAAACCTCATAGGAACTCTTTTGGGTTCAAATGGATTTGGATCACTACTGCTTAACCAAAAATCCTGTTCAAAATATGAGATTATACCCTGTACAGTCCAAGATCACTTAATAGCTCAGGAAATCTCTTGTGGGAACAAACTAAATTTAAATCATAAAAGATTGATTCATCTTGCCTAGGGAAGCTTAGATTCTTTACTTTTGATATCAGCAGGATCTTGCTATGGGCTATAATAGATGATAAAGGGTGCTGGTTATCTCTATTCTTTTCTTTTTTTTTGTATCATACAGACATTTTCATCCCTGTTACGAGATTAACTGCAGCCTTGTAATGGCAGGAGAAATAGTTTTCTTCACTGCTGAAATTAATTGTTTTACATTTAATGCTCATATGAGGTGACTGAATTTCAGACGGAACACTTGATACCATGACTGAAATTGATACTGGAATGTGACATGTTAGTTTTTTAAATTTACATTTTATGGTTGATCAGCTCATTTTTAGCTTTTAATTCTGTGAATGTAACCTACACAGGATGGAAGTGTGAGGTGAAAAGGTAAAGGAGAAGGTAGAACTATCTGACAAGCAGAGGAACTTAGCTAATGCTGCCAGAAAGCAGCAGTATCAGTTAAAACAGCATTACAGTGTTGCTGAAGTTTGGGATGATTTATACTTTTGCTTGTTTGTTTTTCTTCACTGTGATTAGTTAAATCCAGATATGCTTTAAGTTTTAAACATTTTAGCACATCAGACAATCTTCAGAATTGTTAAAACTATTTCAGTGAATTTACGTTGAGTTTCTTTTCCATATTCTTCTGAATCTTGTCTAATGTGCTGAAACTTTCTTCTTAATAGGGTACCCAAGTTTGCAAATGGCCACATCTGCACCTGCACAGAGGACTGAGCTGTACCCAGTCCCGTGGAGACTTTGCTTTAGGCCTGCTAATTATTTCCTCAAGTTATCAGTGACTTTCATAATCTATTCCATGGGTGTTCCTGTTCAGCTGTTCTTGAGCCAGATTGGATCAAATAAAATTTTTTTCAAATTTCAATCTGAATGGGTCTTTTTTTATCAATCAATTAAAAAGAGAAAAGGGCCAGAGGGAGGACTAGAGGGGAGAAATCTTCAGAGAAGTGGCTGTGTAGTATGTTTGAGACCCCTGGGCAGCGGTGTGCAGGATGGGTTGCTATGTGCTTTTAAAGTTTATTGAAGGATAAGTGTGCACACGTGGGTAATTAGTGTGGGTCAGTTAATGTGCTGTGCATCCACTGTAACTTGCTTTGTGGTCACTCCCCTAAGCTTTCTGACAAGTTTTCTTTTAAATGTGAGCAAACCATGCAGTGCTTTTCTTCAAAATTTACTTGCAGCGTGTTCATAGAAGAGCTTAGAGCTTGCTGTGTATCTGTTTTGTGTGTGTAATTACTTAGCAAACTTCAGAATAGTTGTGTCCTCTGTAAATGACAGTGCTATAAAAACCGGCCTAGCACTTACCAATGTTTTCGTGTCAACGTAATCTAAAGTAGATGGGGCTTGGTAGGGCTGAAATAGCTGCCAGTTGACTGACCTTGTTTAGTAACAAAAGGCAGCTATTTTGTGTTTAAAGTGAAATTATTGGTGAGTTCTTTATATTAATGCAGCAGTTCAAAGTAAGAGTTTCAGTTGTTTTTGAGACCTTAGATTGGTTGTGTATCCTGACTAGTTAAAATGGAAGGTCAATACTTCTATTACCCACTTTCATTTCTAATTTGCACCTACTTATAATAGTTTTTGTTCTAGCCATCCATTGTCATTGGTTGGCCAAGTGGCTATTTAGAGATACATGATTGTCATCTGTAACGGTTGTCTTCTCTCTCATATTGTTTGATGTCCCTTGAGCACTATTATTGTTTTGGAGTCTTAGTTTGCCACAGTAAGCTTGTAAAGCATGAGTACTTTAGATGGAGCTCCACCTGAATGAATCTCGTTGCTAAAATTGCGTTGCAGCATTTCCTGTTCAATTGCCAAGTTTCATTGTATTAATGTGGTTTAGGCCTCTTGGAAATCAGACATGTTCTAATCAATTTCTGTTCCATGGTCTAAGTAAAAGAGAAATTGATGTTTTTCATTTTGTGGCAGATTAAATGTCAATTGGATTTAAAAGTTGCTGGGGTTTAACCAAAATCAGATAATGTCTTCTCAAACTAGGAAGATAATATGAAAAGAAGCATGTAGGAGAACCAAGATTATGAAAGTTGTTAGTTTTGTCAAGTGAAACAACTGGCAACATCAAATAATATTCAATTTGACTAATGTCTTTGAGATATCCATGTTTGTTGTGAAATAGATATATGAGGACTGGAGAAAGAATCCTGAGGAGGAACTTTTTTCATTTCTAACTTCTTATGTGATATGTATAACTTTTAAACATTCTTGATACTTAGGTACAATGAAAGCTTTCATAAGAGTTTCTTTTACTGTCTTCATGATATTCCTGAAATTTACTTGATAATCATGTCTTGTTTAGGCATGGTTCACATTTCTACTGCTTGTAGGTGGTGGTAGAACTCTAGAGCATTGCCATTAAGCAGAATTTTGTTTTGGAACACGTTTAATAGGACGCAGAACTTCTCAACTTTTCTCTATTCCATGTAGGTATCACCAATGCCATGTTAGGGCACATACGCTCTAACAAATTCCTTATGAAAAGCTTCTAGAACAGTGGATGGTTGTGTGACAGTTCTAGGGAAGCTACATGGTAGTGTTTTTGAAGGCCTCATTTCCATTCTGCAAAAACACTTTCAGATAGCAACATTTTCTTTTGCATGAGGAAATGAATAATGGCTATAATTTCCAGCAACTGGCCAGGGCATCATCTTTAAGCTAACCGTCTTTAATTATTGGACACAGAAAGGTGTTTTGAATATTCTTAATTCTACTTAAAAATTGCATCATGTAGCTGAGATGTGCTTCTTTAATATGAAGGTTTAATGAGATTGTCAAAGCATTTCCATAGTAGTCTTATCCTGGAGTTTATATTAATAAACTGTAGGACAGGGACTTTGAGGTGGAAGAGAAGGAAAGAGGAAATCTGTGGGCAAGATATGTGCAAGAATGTAAATTTTTGGATTGCTTTTCCTTTCAACCAGAAATTCTCTTCAGATCTTTACCTCTTCATTCAAAATCCATCTTAAATTATACTTATTTAAATTGTTTCAAATAGGATTTCCTTAAAGTTTAAATTGACACTGTTGTGTTGAAAATTATCTGTTTCCAAGACTCTGTAATATTATTGTCTTCTAAATTATTTATTCTCAGTGGTTTGTAATTGTGCAATTTCCTTTTTTTATTTTAGAGGAATCTCTTACTGTTCTATCCTTAGATTTCAACTTTTTCTCCTGTTGTGGGTTGGAAAATAAAACCGTTCCCCCCCACCCCATTCCCCGCCAGGGCTGTCCTGCGGTCCTGGGGCTGGGCTGGCGCCGGGCGGGCCAGCGGCGGCGGCAGAGCAGCAGCAGCACCGGGCGAGCCAGCAGCAGTGGCGGCCCCGGGAGAAGCCGGCGAAAGCGGCGGCTTTGCCCGGCCCCGGGAGTGNGGGGTTACCTTGCAGCTATTCCCCAGGGCCGGAAGACCACATCTGTTCCTTTTTCAGCACTAAATCCCTCCTTGGGCTAAGGGAGGGAGGGGGTTGTGCGCGGTTTTTATAATTTTCTTGAGTTGTTCCCTCAGTCAAAACCGGGCAGAGGCTTGCGGCTAAGGGGATCTTCAGACCACGTACTCCCTTCTAATTACCCTGGAGTCTCCCAGGGGGGCCCAGAGAGAGAGACAAGCACTATTTCCAGAGCATCCTCACCTCAAACGCGGGCCCTGGAAAATTTAATTTGTTTGTCTGTTTTGCACTTTATTTGTCGGGTTTTTGTGTTTGCGCAAAATAAACTGTGATATTTGTGTCTTTTCTTCATTTTGAGGTGTGTTTGTGACTTCTCTCAGAGTCTCTGGTCCAAAATCGCTGAATTTGTGGTAAAACCACCACATCTCCTCATCATGTCTTCAGGTTTTTCATCCTGCTTTTGCCTGCATCATGTTTTGTCTAGTCTCATTTCATTGCATCTATTGTACCTGTCATTTCCTTAAAGCTAATGTAGCTAAAATAAAGGAGTTCTACCTCGAGTTCCTTCCATTTGCTGTCTTCTTTCTAATTCAGATCTGTGACTTCATGTTCATCTGCCTGTTTCCCCTTCACTCTTTTTCTGAGCAGCAGAAGCATTTCGATACAAAAAGACTCTTCCTTTCTTCCTTATTAGAGTCTTGGCTGCTGGTTTTATGCCTGTGGCAACTAGCCTGTTGTATTTTAATGCACTGGGAGGTGTTCCTCAGGTGAGGTAATACCTACACAGATATTCCATTCCTACCACAGCGTCATGTCCTCTTTCTGCAAAGCCTTTTCTGAGTCTTAGTACAACGTGCTACAGCCTGCTCCATTTGGCTGACATTATCATACGTGCTTATAGTGACAGTAGTTTTTCTGCAGAAGCTCTGCCCTTTACTTTGCTGCATCTTCCTGGAACTAACCAGCAATGCTCCTGGCTGCTTTCAGACACAGGTTGGTGCTGCTGTGGCATAGGTCACTAGTGACAGCCAAAGGAAGGATTACTGGGCAGCAGAATCATAGTGTCTGGGCTTCTTAGTGCTGTTTCAAAATAGATCAAAGCTCCTGAGCTTCCTTTTATGTAAGGTTTTCTTTTACTTGATCGTATGTCAGTGAATTTTAGAGTCTTTAATCTCCTGTGGAAAACTGGGAGTGTGAGTTTCTGGTGTGTTAACATCTGTAGCACAAGTGGTAACTGTAAGTTGTCAGCTTTGTCGATCATTTTCCTCTTCTGAGGAGGTGATTTATAGTGGTTAAAGATGTATGACATTGTTCTGGTTATCTTCCATCTTGAAGTTGCTGTGCTGCCAATCCGTGTTGTTACATTGCTGTGGAATGCATTAACACCTGTTAATGCATTAAAGGGATCTCTTCTGGGAAGCTCTTCATCTAAGGAGGACCTCTATCTTTTGGGTCGAGTCAGTAATTTGACAAATTTCAGCTTTATGAAGTTATTTGTACATGCTTCGTGGTCTGTTCTTTTTGCCTTCTAGCTGTTGGGAAGAGAGGAAGAGCTAGTAGAGGCATCTCTCTGATTCTTAGTCTTGTCCTTGGTCATTTTGTTTTTTAAAATCCAAGTTAGGCTACAAGTAGAATCAAGTCAGGCTCAAAACTTGGGATTGGCTGCTCTTTGTCAGGTGGAAAATTAAGATCACTGCTTTATAATGAGACTTCATAGTTAATGGCATGATGTGCAAGAAACTGCCCTGAAAGAGCTGTTTTGTTACCACATCAATGTATATGTGTGTGTCATGAGATAGTGGCATAACGTAAAATATGTACATTCCAAAGTTCTGTCTTTTCTTGAAGTATAAGTTATGAAATAAAGGCTGTTAAAGGAAAGCCAGTTGACTGGAAAGAGGTGGGGAAAATATGCAATATATGTTTGGTTAGAAAGGGAGGTAGAAAAGTAGGAGCTGTGTGAGCCTGGATTCTTCAGTAAATAAACTACTTGTGAAACAAATGCAATAATTGGAAATGGCAGAAAAGAATATGTTGAAGCTTAAAATACCAGGTGCAATTTTCATTAGAGCAATCTCGTATGTTTGTTAAAGGTATCTCTTTTGTGTGTCTCTCAGAGAGGACATGCACTTTAATGCCTTTTATATGGGAATTACTGTAAACACTTCAAATGCACATGGAACTTCTCAAACACAGCAAGGCATGTCAGCTATCCAGAGGGCTGGAGTGAGTGTGGCCCGTACAGGACAAAAGTTGGCTTTGTTGCCTTTGACACTTCTTTGTATTGTATAAATGTACATTAGGACAGAAAAGAGTACAGGCCAATAAATGCTAAAAAGACAGTAACTTAAGAGTGTTAGAAAGATAGCAAATGTTAAACATTCCTCAATTATCTCCATGCAGTTAAAAGTGAAGTACAGAAAATTGTGTAGTTGTTTACACAGAACTGAAAAAAAAAATGGAGTGAGTCTTGTTCCTTTCAAGGATCTTCAGGGCTATAAATATGTGATGGGCTGTAGCTTTCAGTGTGGGCAGAGTGCCTGTGAAGATTAGAAGGATTTTTACAAAATCAGTTTTAACAGCCAGCGTGATACTGGCCAGAGCATAAACCACGTGAACTATAGAATGTGGCAGTGGCTCTTTGCATTGTTACAAACAGCTTTGTTTGTTTGAAAACTTAGCTAATAAAAATCTCATGTTCTGCATTTACAAGCATATCTTGCTAATTTCAGTGTTTGAGGGAAGAGTGTTTCAGAGGTGCTCTAAACAAAGATCAGTGTTTTGGGTGCTTCTTGGGAAGCTTTTGTAAGAAGAGAATTTAAGGGTAGGAATTAAAAGAATAATCTTTTAAAGTTAATATAAAAGGAACAGTTCAAGTTCTAGAATTACAGAGGAAAGATCAGCTAATTGTCTTGTAAAGACAAAAGTTGTGGGAAATTACTTCTGTGTTTCTGATGTCATTGTCATGAAAGAAACAATTTTTGCAGTCTGTTTTGTATGGAATTGTGGCTGATTAGACTGTCAGATGTTCCTAAGTTACAGTGCGTGGCATACAGTCATATTCACTTGGAATATGAAGTCTGTCATTACTCCTGGAAGAAACACTCATGTAGCTGGTCCTGCATATGCATAAGCTCTAGTTACAGCTGTACATCTTGCAATTCACATTTCCAGGTTTGGTCCTAGTCCAAAGAAAGGCTTAGATAGACATCCCTATTTTGAGTGTGTGATTGGTTGTGACTTTTCCTCTAATCTGTCTGTTGAAAGAGGAGACTGTTCAGCTGAATTTCTAGAGCCTTGAAACTGGAATACTGCTTTCTTCAGTCATGGAAAGTTGATGTTAAGATACATGAATGGAGATGCAATCAGACAGAGGCTTCAGCATGTCCTGCAGAACAACATGGTCTTTGTTTCTCTCTACTCTCCTGTGAGCATTATCTCTTTCCCCTTGTTTCTCGTGTTTGACTGTAGACCCCTTAGGACAGAGATAGTCCCTTTGTTCTGTGTTTGAAGAAAATGAAAGAATCAGGTGCTAGGATACAAATCATAAATAAAAATAAAACGTTTATTGTTCAAGGCTACTGAAATAGTAGTTGTGTTTTGTGCACTTTAGCTCTGCTTCTTGGCTGTTAAGATGCAAATTGTTTGCTCCATCTTTTGTTAGGAAAACAACAGTTCCCTATTGCATGGCACTTTATAAACTTCTTTCAGGTGAATGTTACTTAAATTTGAAAAGATAGTCCTGATTTATACATTTGTTATATAGTGAAATTGTTCATATAATAAG
>VYZS01032214.1:37203-53287 GCA_013400695.1 Neodrepanis coruscans | reverse complement strand
TTCAGGAAGTTAGAAGGGATAAATGCTTTAAAAATCAGCAACAAGAATAAGGATGAAGAAGGGAAGGCAAGATAGTGTCTCCCCAAAGAAAGAGGGGAAAGAAGATTTTACTGGCTTGTAATCTGTTGTTCTTTCAGGGGAGAATCCAAAGGGATAAAACAGCATGCAGTGATGAGCATAGTTTAGCTATAGAAAAGGCAGAAGCAACCACAGAAGTAGAAATAATGAAGAAAAAGAACTGAACACTGCAGGAAATACCTCATGGGGGATGACAAGTTAGCACAAACTAGGGTTCGTTTATTTGAAAGTGAAAAGGACATAAAAAGAGCCAAGATTTGTGTATATGAGAATCACATTTATCAATGGTAACTCAATAGGTAATTTATATACTTGAAAAAGTTGCACATGTCTGGCTGGGCAATGGGTTTGTAGCATCCAAGAGAGAAATGCCTTTAAGGCAGATACTCTAGGATGACAAACATTTTATGCATATTAAAATTCAAAATAATAATCTGTGCAAAATTTTTTGACAGTCAATGGGCCTAAAAGAAGGTGACTACATTGTTTCAGTTTGTGGCATGGACTGTAAGTGGCTTGGAGTAAATGAGGTGCTGGAAAGATTGAAAAGCATAGGAGAACAGCCCATGGAGATTGAGGTTATCAGCTGCCAGGACACAGCAGCATCTTTGGTATGTAATGAGGCAAAAATGTTTTGCAGGTTGGATATGTGAAGAATTTTTTTACTTGTCCGCTTTCAGTTCCTGAATAACGTTTACTTCATGTAGTCAGATGTACTCTACCAGTGAATACATAAATCCTTCAGGCACCTGTTCAGTCTTAAACATATGTTTAAATCATTGTGACTTAGCAAGCTCAAGTAGTTTGTGTGTTTAAGAAGGGTTGGGTGGTGGGGTTTTTGTAGCAGAGCTACTTAGATTAGTTGCATATAAATTTCAAGGCATAGTTTATTTCCCCTAACTTGTGCCAGAGGATGAAAGTACTACCCTATTCAGCATTGGAAAAGCCACAAAGAAACAATAATGGAATGAAATGGAAGATGCAAGACCACATGTTTATTTTCTATGCACTGTTAACATAACTGTGACCTTTGTATTAGATCATGAATTAACGTATGTATTTTTTATTTTGCTGGACTTTAACTGTCTAATCAAGTTACTAAGCTGCTGTAGAAGTGATCCCAAGATTAAAAAATGTTAAGCTCCAACTTAGTTGACATGTGAAAAAATGTGTAGTTCAGCTAAATCTTAATGCTTCTAACATTCCCTGTCAAGCTTAGGCACTAAAGTAGTGTTGCCTTAAAAATTATCAAGGCACCCTTACTGCTGTTAGGTTTTCTTGTTTGGTTTAAGAAGTTGATTTTTATTGAAAATAAGGAATTACACACCTGCCATTCTAAGCTGCCACTGAAGACAAAAGGCTGATCAAATTCCTTCAGGGCACAGTTAAGACAAGACAGAGAAGGCTGTGCCTTTTGGGTATCCCAAAAGAATGTCCTTCAGCTGCTCTTGTTGTCATAGTTGTGATCAACATGGAACCTGTCCAGAGACAGCAAAAAGGCTCCCTTTCAGATTTATGCAAGAAATACATACTTAAGCTTTGTAGAGAGAATTGTGTATATATTACACAGTTACATTAGAAGCCAGTAAAATGCTTAACAACCCATGAAAAGATTCACAAGTTCCTTTAGGCTTTGTAGAGTGTACCTTTGAGTCTATATGTGCCAAATACCAGGATCACAGCAGTCTGAAGGGCTCAGTTAGTAATGTCATTAGCACAGAAAGTTTGCTGAAGTTTGCCCTGGAAAGCTGATTTGTACATTAACCTTTTGTTATTGTCAAAACTCTGACCCATTTTGGTGACTGACTCTTACGGTGCTTCTCTTTTTCCTACAGCATAGCAAGAGTGCCACTTATTCTGTGGGAATGCAGAAGACATACTCCTTAATCTGTTTAGCCATGGATGAGGATAAAATTGATCAGACCAAGAAAGCCCCACTGAAACTCCCTTTTCTAAGTTGGGGAACTAAAAACAGACAGAAAGCTGCAAGCACCCTCTGCCTTCCTTCAGCTGTGGCTGGAAGTTCTCAGATTAAGAAGAAGCTTTCTCCCTTCACACTTCTGAATACAGAAAGTTCATTGTACTGAATCTTTCAGAAGGATCTGTTAACGTAACATTTTTGTTTAAAATGTATATAAAAATACTGATCAATTTTATCTTTATATATGTGTTTATAAATTCCGACAAATACCGTTGACTTCATTTGCTGTGTGTTGAGCCACTTATGAAGGTCAGAAGCTGGAAACAACTGTAAAACTTAAGGTTAGAGTGAAGTGGTTTGGGAGGTATGCAATAACAAGATGTAGATGACAGAATTGCTTACATGAGGACTGGGGTCCTTTGGAATTTCAAACTACAGTTATTTTTTATGACATGCTAGATGGGAGTTATTTATTACAAACTTGATGCTGCATGCAAAACAATAGGGGGCACATTAAAAGATGATTTTCTCCTAAAGTTTAGAGTCAATAATAAATCACCTAACACTACTTAAAAAAATTATCTTAACAAACCACATTTGAGAGAGAATAGCTATTCAGAGAAACTAGCCTTGGGCCAAGGGGTAGTGTGTCATAAAGTTGTGGTTTTTATGCAGAAACACTTGCTTCCTGAGAGTGCTAGGTGTGTTCTACTGAGTGAGTAATTCTGGAAGAGAATCAGAGGGCTTAAAATTAGAAGTATCTTTTGAACTCCAAAAGGCTCTTTGTTCTTTTTTCTGATGTAGGTTACATTTTAAATGCCTGCTGATTCAATTGTTAAAAACTGACTTTATTCCAATTTACATTATTTAACCTACTTAAGACATTAGTCTTGATAAAATGGATAGCTGTGAAACAAATCTCAAAATGGACATATTATGGTATATTGATCAAGAGCATTTGATTGCTGCTTGTGATGCTGCTTTAACAAATGAGAAAAAAAGAGCTTGTGCTAAGAGGCAGAATATTTACTTACTGTCACATCTAGCAAACCCAAATCCTTCTCCCCTTGGAAAAAATAATGAGCAAGCTATATATATAGTAAGAACGGAGACAAAAAATAACTGGTGAGCATTTCTTTGAGATTCTTCTATTTTTTTAAATTAGTTGAAAATTGCTAACACAGTAGTGTTAGTTAATGTTGCCATCTACAGAGTAGATATATGCTGTTTGATACTGAAAACCTAAGGGGAAAATTTGCACCTTGGTGTTGTCATTTAGTTTCTTATGAAAGGTGTAAATATCTTGATGACTTATTTAAGAATAAAAATCAGATGCTGCCATTTAGTAGTAGCTTTTTGATTCTGTTACAGCTTAGATGATACAGCATAATTTACAGGTTTTTGCTGTCTACTATTGCTGTACCTCTTGCATGTTTCTGTAATGTTGTTTACAAAGATCTAAGAAACTTCTAGGAAAATTTATATTGCACAAACAGGAACTTGAGAGTTTAAAACTGGCTTCCCTTACAAAGAGCGTAAACATATTTCCAGAGTTTTCCCATAAAAAACTCAGTAGTTACTCTTGACGTGTATTTGTAGTAGTGCTTCTTTTATACACATAAACACCAGCAGTCAGATACTGATGTGCCTGCTCCTGCCATACAGGATTCCACACAGAAGAGAGGAACTGAGTTGTCTAAGCAAACTGATGTAAAAAAGCTGAAGTATTCCCTGGTTGCCAAATAAAAAAAATAGTATCTTGTTCTGTACTTCGGGAAATTCTGATGTTTATTACTCACTAAATGAGGTATTTATGTCAAAGTTACAGATGTATTGTCATCCCAAATATGGAATCCACGAACAAGTCTATCTGCTGCTCATGCCAGCCAGAGCATGAGATCACTTGGAGAGCAAGGCTCCCTCAAAAGGGAGTTGAAAATCCTACTCAGCTGCTTTCCTACTGAGACCCAAGGACTGTGAAAGATGCTTTTCACACATCTCCTCAATAGCTACACGAGGAAAATGGTGATTTTACCCTTAGAAAATTGAATAACAATATAATTTAAAATAAAATGCAAGATGTCAGGAAAACCAATCTCTTTACAAATAATTTTTCAAAATTTTAAAACTGGAAGAATGGTATGAATTACAAATTTTGTTCAAAGCTTTCCATGTTACTTTCTTTACATTATAGTATATTTTCTAGTATAATAGATAGTGTAATGAACATATTAAAATTATACTTAATATTTCAAAGTATATTGTAATTTATTATTACTATCCCAACCTATATTCAAAAGGACAATATGAAATAACCAAGATTTTGGGTATCAGACACAAGGATATAAATTTGATACCACCCTGTGAACTGAAAGTGGAACCAGAGAAATAAGTTAGTCTAAAGTCAAAGATGTATTCCAGTAGGATTTTTCAAAGGAACTCCAAAAAGTTTATTACTATAAAGCAACCTCTGCTAGCTTCTTTAAAGCACTGTAACTGCTATTTCCAGTTACTGAGAAGGTAACACTATGCACATATTAACAAAGTGTTTCTTTCTGGAAACAAAAGTAAACTTGTCAACATTTTTCTATGGATGCTGAAAAAGACAGCATTCTCTGGTTTTTGTTCCAGACAGATGCAAAACACAGCTCAATATACACGAGCAGAACAGCTGTAAAGAAGCAGTAGCAAAGTCCAGACAATTAGTCAACACCCTGGTTGTTGCCAACCATGATTATAAAAATTACCAAAATACGTGATTAAAACCAAAATTTTATAATTCACAAGAACCAAACAAAGTCTTTGTTTTGCAAAACAGCACTACACGTGCACGTCAGGAACACAAGAAAGCGTAAATTTGTTGTGCTGCTGTTTGTCCAACTACTTGCTCAAGCTCACTGAGGGATGCGTTACAAAGCCTGCGGATGCTTCTAAACTGTTGCAGTAAAAGCAGAGCTTTGCTTTTCCCAACTCCTGGGATGTGTTGCACTGCCTGGAACAGCGCTGGTTCTGCCAGCTGAGCTCGCTGCTTGCGAAGGAAGGGGTTGGTGCCGTGCTCCCGGCTCTGCTCCCGCACCTGCTGCCAAACAGAGCCGTGAGTGACACCGAGCGCCCTCTGCAGGAGCTCTGCGCTCAGGTTTTAAAATAAGTTCATGTCAAAAGGGTTCAATGCAATCACTAGGACGTTTTAAAAGTGAGCTCCCTCCTTATATTTGCACCCATATTGAGGGTTTTGATGCAGTTCCACTTAGTTTCACTAAGAAACAAACAGTTTCTTAAAGCAACAACAAAGGAAAATATTTTTGGTATCTTTTTGTTGCAGTCAGAGAAAGGATAAAGAGAAACAAGGTATGAACAGTTTCCTTAGCCTTAGAGAAATTATAATTTCAAGTTGGTTTTAACAGAGAACTTAAGTGAGGTTTACTTAATGCTGTCTAGTGGCACCTTGGTGCAAGATCACATTAAAAAAATCCAGGATCATATTCTTCAACCTTTTTTTCTTGTTTTCTTTGTTCCCAAATGAGCCCACTTTCCACTGAACTACATTACCATATCACAGTTACAGGTATTTATTCCTTACCTTCAAACAATGTCGTGTTCCTTTGAGATCCCAGGTATTCTACAATGTGGTGATGGAGAGCCACCTACCTCCCCATATGTCCCATATTTTAAGAAATACTTGCCCACTATCACAGAACTCACCAGCTGAATAATGAGCTGAGCAGCTTCTCCTTGATTCGATACAGGAAGCAAAGCCATTCCAAGTTCAAGTACAACAAGTTTCTGTACTGCTAAAAAATACTGATCACTTATCTGCGTTTTCTCTACAATCACAAGCCCCATGAGATTGCTAGTCTGTAGTGAAAGGAAGAAGGAAACCAAAGACCTTGTTAATCACAAGCTGGTGCCATGTAACTGTGATATTCTTTCAACTACGAACTGCCTGAAAGCAAATCAGAGGAACATAAGTTGCAGCAGCATTTCTGAGGTTTAATGCACAGCTGCAGAGTTTTTCAGTTTTCAGGTGGAAATATCTCAGAAGTTTGGCTCCACTAAAGCTTAAAAATAACACACAAAGAATGTTTTGGGAATGGGATAAATATCAATTCAAAACTTTCTATTTAGCACTTACATTTCTAAATCTAACCAATCTTCTTTTGAATTCATCCCCTGCAACCAAATCTGCTTCGGAAAGATGTAAAATGCAAGTTCTGTTTGAAAGATGAAAGTCCACCGGTCCCAGACCATCTTCAAAGATGAGTCTAACTTTCCCTTAAGGTGAGATTGTTAAAACGAAAAATACAGTCGTTAAAAATATACTCACAATTACTGTACAGCACAATCTTCCTAATGTGTCAGTAATTCTAGTGACTTCACAATGAACTCTATATATTTTTTAAAGCTTTTCTTTTTTTTTTTTTTTTCCTTTTCTTCTCTGTGATGTCTTTAGTAATGCCAAATAGTAGCACTTCCAAACTACAGATTTGAAAGTGCTACAGCTGCTCAGAAAACTCTGGACTTGAACAAAAATCCCACATGCTTTTATGGAAGGATCATCCTGATTTAGTTACTGTCCAACAGGTGGTAACACAGTGTCAGTATCCCTGTAAACTCAAGGGGGTTCAGTGGAGATGCACATCTGCAAAGCCCCACAAGAGCAGACTCTGCTACGTCTCTGCGGGGCTCTGCAGCCATGGAAACAGGACAGAGCTGATCACACAGATACCTGACAGGAAAACGGGATTTGTCAGCCTGTACCACAAATATGGGACCAGCTCGACACAGAGTAGAGTGTATTTCAGCCTTACTTAATGGCACCGCGTGATAGAGGGCAATGCTTTGCCTGAATTGTTTTTCCTCTTCCATCTGGTTTGTGCTCACCTTGCAGCCTTCGGGCCACCTCGGACCCTCTCCACTTCTCATTCCCAATGACGTGCCCATACGGGACAACTACAGATCCTGCTCTCGCTGTCATCAGACCTCCTTCGAGCCTTTACTTCAGTAGCAGTTACACCCTAGAAAGGGATGCAGAAAGAATAGTAACACATTTTACAAACCTGTTCCAAACTTACAAATTTTAATCCTAAATTTAAGATGCAATATTCTGGAAGCGTCGCTCTCTCCTTCCCGAAGATTCCATACAGTTCTGGCATATCGGAATGAGTCGGCAACTCCGTTCACCTGAGCACAGACTCTGCTTTGGAAATTCCCTTTCCTGCGTTACGGCTCCATCTGAATCAAAACACACAGACGGTGAAAAGCCCTTCCCGTGCCTTCGTCCCCCCTTGCAGAGAGTCTGCTGGAATTGCAAAGCCGACCGCAGGAGCACCCCCAGCCCTCGGCTGGCAGGAGCCTCCAGACAGGTTATTAAAAGGCAGGTGCTGGAAGGGATTATTTTCAGGTTTGCCCGCGGCGTTCTGACTTCAGGGGCAATTGGGGGTCTCGAAGGCCAAGGCGCGGTTTAAGGAGCAGCACCCACCGCGGGGCGCGGCCCAGGGCCGTGAGGGGGCGGTGCGGCTCCCCAGGGAAGCGCGAGCGGCGAAGGGCGAAGGGCTCCCTCCGGGCTCGGCCCGAGCGGCGCGCGAGGGGCGGTGGAGTTCAGTGGGAGGGCGCCGGCCGGAGTAAGGCGCACGCTGATTGGAGGAGCGCGGGGCCGCAGCCAATCCCGCGCGCCCTTGTTGCCCGCGGGGGGAGGAGAGGCGAGGCCGGAGCGGATGGAGCTGCTGAGGGCAGGGAGTGGCGGGGGAGTGTTTGTGAGTGATATCGGGAGAGTGCGGGATATCGGGACAGGGCGGGATATCGTGACAGCGGGGCAGGTCCGAGGGGGATCCCCGGGCAGGGATCCCGGGGCCGGTAATGGTTTGTGTAGTTTGACCGGAGTGAAAATGGGGGATTGATTGCCCCCCCGGGCGGTGTCCGGGGCTGGAGCCGCCCCGGGACGGTCCCTGCGGTGGGGGGAGCGGGGGGCGCCGACCCTCGGCAGCGGTGTGGGGGGTCACCGTCCCGGGCACGCGAATGGAGTGAACTTTTTCATGACCAGAATTAAAGCACTGACCTTCTGTTGTTGCCATGACTCCTGCCCCGGCTGCAGGAGCTCCCCGCGCTCTCGGGGCGGTGTCTCAGCGATCAGAGCGAAGCAGCTGCGAGACGAGGCAGCGAAAACACAGCCCTTGCAAGGCACCGTTTAATGATTTGTTGTGCCTTCCTGTAAAGACAGAAATATTTCCCAGTCTGCCTCTTCATTCCGCCGTGGGAGAAGTGAATATCAGGAGTAGTGGGAACTTTGCCTGTTTTACTTCCTAGAAAAGTGACACCTGTTTGAGGGGGGCGGCTTTTGTTACGGCGTGATTTGTTCTGGTGCTTAGAAACAGGACAAGGGGCAATAAGCCAAGTTCAGACACAGGCAGTTCAAGTTAAACACAGTAATGAAATCCTGTGAGATGGTTCAGCACTGGGCCAGGCTGGAGAGATGCCCAGCGACCCTCTCCAGCTTTGGGCAGGGGCTTGGACCAGATCTCTTGCAGCCCCAGTTATTGGGTGATTCTGTACTTTTTGTAGGGAACTCGGATCCCAGTTTTTCTGAGCTGGTATTTAATGTCACCTGTTTTAAAAAAAAATATTACCATGTTTGCTGCTAGAAATTCATTAGGATTTTTTTTTAAATTCAGGTTGAATCTTTGACTGCAAGACTCTTAGGGCCAAGGCGTTTTTTTTCCCATCTCCTGCTGCTGTGACTGAGGATTTACTTCTGGCAGACAGACTCTAGAAGAAAGTGACTAATACTGTTACTCTGAAGCATTCAGATATTTTGAAAGGAATTATTTTCTAGTCCTGTTTTTCTTGTCTATATGCAAGAAAAAATGAGTATGTTTGAATTCTGATTTTCAGATTGTGATGTAGTGGGTAGAAAATCTGTATTCATGGTTCTCATGTGAATTACATTTCTAACCTTCATTAGCAGCCATTCATGCTAAAAGTTAAACTTGGAACCATTTCAAGTCTTTTATTTTAATTGCATGTGATTGTTCATCCTTTTTATATGATTTTGCATTGTTAGTTTTTGTGCGTGTTCATTTTTTTCATTGTGATGCTTACATACATTGTCAACTTAATTTTACTTTAAATTGTTTAGAAACACATATCCCATGGCCTGGTCCCTGCTGCTGCCATGGCTCCCAAACCTGCAGTTCCCTGCACTCCTCCCCCTCGGGGTCCAAACCCTCCTCCAGAAAGGCCCAGGTACGTTTGGATTTTTATTTTTTTCCTTCATCAAGTACTGTAGCATAACAGAAAAGTATGATTAGAGGAATCTCATGTCCTTGCTGCAGTATTAACATAAACCTTTTCATAAAAAGAAGATATTTTTAAATGGGGCAATTCCCCTCTTTTTGAATTTTTCTCCCACTCCTAAGTATGCTGAATATTTAGGACCATTTAGTAATCAAGGAATATTTAGTAACCATTCTATCTGAGTGAATTAAAGACAAATGAACTATTTAAAGCCAGGGTAATTTTTAGTTTGGCTGCTACAGTAGAGTGTAGGACTGCAGCAGTAATAGTGCTGTGAGTCAGGAAATTTTAGTTCATTAGGAAACCATAAATTAAATGTTGATGCTATGCCAGGGACCTAAAAAATTGGCATGTAAAACCATGATGGATTGAATTTGGCATTAGAGGCAAGTTGTGTAGAGAAAAATACAAATCTTTCTCTTCAAAGCTGTAGTTTCTTACAGTTTTTATTCTGTATTTTCTCTGTGTTTAGTTCAAATATGGTTGTTTTCAATGGTCTTTCCAGTGTCTGTAACACTCCTACTTAATCATAATTCCTTAATCCTTGATCCCTTTTTGATCTCCAGCTGTTGTCATTCCTTGTCCACTTGTCATCATTTCTAAGCTTCAGTCTTAGTTCCTTTTTCCTCTTCACCATCCCCTTCCCTGTACTCCACAATATCCCACAAACAGGCCCTTCTGTGTGCTTTTACTTGTCCTGGTCAGCAGTGTGCCAACATTTACTGACAACTTCAGAATCATCAGTAAAAGGTTCAGAGTAGAGAATAATGGAAAGCAGGGGACAAAATAGCAGGACTTGGCACAACTTTTCAACACAACTTCAGATGCCAGGTAGTATTGTTTTGACTAAAGTGAGTGCTAAATACTATAAGTGATTGATGTGAGTTTTGGGAAAGGAACTCAGTATATTCCATGATTTTCATGCATGTGATTTGGGAAAACCAGTAGGTATTTTACTTCATTCTTGGAAAGCTTCATTACAGTGCTTGGCCCATTTTGTGCTTTACTTTGGGAGTTGATAGTTTTTAACCAATCCTGTAGCCTTCAGTGGTATTTGTGCTTGTTAACTATGAGGATCTTCGCTTAAATAGTGAAGATACTTTGCAAAGGCAAATGTATAAAGTGTGGAGCACAAGAAGAGATCAGTGTTGCTTCACTGCTTTTTTGTGTTTTCTTGCAGGTCTGCCCTGGCAGCAGCAATCCTTGCAACAGCCCTAACAGGGCGCACTATTGCCATTCCTCAGCCTCTGCAGCCATCACCTGCTGAAAGGGATTCCACTCATGTGGAACAAGAATCTTTTGAACCATATGCAACAGTCACAGAGCTCAGAATAGGGTAGTGTGTATTTTCTGTGAGATATTTGATGTTTTAGGTTAGGAATAGAATTTGCCAATGATGCAGTTTAACCAGAGTTACAGCAAGGTTCTGCTGTAACAGCTACTCACTTTTTCTTGCCACATCATAAATTTAGTCTGAAGTGTGTACGATTGTCATTCCATTTCTTGTAAAGTGATGTCATGCATACAATCTTCAGAGAGGCAGATTAGAATTGTACAGCAGTCAGAAGTGAAATCATACATTATTTCTGCCATATTGTGATAAATTATATGAAATTTGACTAACTGAGTTAAACTGAATTAGATGTCAGATATTTCCTTAAAGACTTAGCAATCTGTCTCTAATCTGGCATTTTCTTGAGATAGAGGGGACAAGGTAGTTCCAGTGTTAATTGCCTATTTTAGAGCATACACATAGGCTGGATTCCTTGCTTGCATCTGTGTCAGTTGTTTGGACTTCCAGTGTATATTGTAAGACTGATGATTCTATTTTCATTAGTGTTGTTTTTTTTTGAAGAGTAAACAGGAGAGCTGGAAGAAGTATTAAATTGCTCTTTACATGCAGGTCCACCTGGAAACTTGATGGTTGTGACAGGTATCCTGTACAGTCCTTGGAAATATCAGACAACTGTGGTGAAGATGAGGACATGGATACCTATCTTTCAGATGCTGATAAGGAGGCAGAGTCCAGCTGTCAGAGTAATGAGAAAAGGGAAGAAAGCTTTAGCAACAATGCTTTTTATGCTGTTCCCTTCAAAAATAAAAAGGTAGGATTTTTAAATGTGTTGATTACCACATATTGATATACGTGTTAAATATTTCTGATTTATATTCTTATTCTTCAGAAATTTATTCAGTGTTTATTTCACATGCTGCTTTTTGTGATTCAGTTACTCTTACATGAGGTAGGTGGGATTTTTTGTTCTCACAGATTCCTTATCTCTGAGTATTAGGAGCCTACTAGTATTGTGTATAATTATCATGCATAATTTAGTCTTGTACAATGTCTAACAGTTTGTGTTGATCATGGTATTTACATAGTAGATGATTTGTTAGAAGCACTAGGATCTTTACTTTGACATGTGAAAGCTTAGTTAAAGGTTCAGTATTGTGCTGATGAGCACAGACTTGTACAGAGACAGGGAGATTGGGAGTGAAATGAAGTTTAATAAATTACCTTGTCTTGAAGACCAGGGAGTTCTTCTATGTTATAATTTTCTGTTGTCTTAACCAGCAATGAACAACTTAATACTTCTAAGGCACATTTAAAGTTCAGTCCCAAATGATAGAAAAATTTAACAAACAGGAAGATGTACCTCAGTAGGAAATAGGCAATAAAATGCCTCTTCAGAAAAACCAAGGCTACTGAAGTAGAACTGTCAGTCTTACAATATATAGCAAAAAATCAAAATGTGAAAAAACCCCAGAAAACATCCCTAGGTGGAGAGACAATAGTTGGTAAGAGGAGGGAAGGGGAAAAAAGAGGGAGTGGGTAGAATATGTGGAACACTCGTGTGTGACCAACAGGGGAAAAACAGCGAGGACAACGTTCAAAATTGTTAATTAATTTGCAGTCCTGTGATAAAGTAGACAATTGGTTGAATTTTTAGTGAGAGGAAGTTTACATACCATACAGCAAGCAAGCAAACATAGGACAATTTCGTGGACTTTTGTGACTGAATAAGGTGACAGGGAACACTTGCACTGTCAGATCACTATCGTAGTTTCTTACCTCCTGTTGATCATTGTAATGTTTAATAAAGCCCTAAAAAAAAAGTGTTATATTTCGTTAAAGTATTGGCTTAGAGTTCTGAATGTGACTGGAAGATCAGTAGCCAAAAACATTTCAGAGAGATATCAAGGCACACAGGGAGTGATCTCATGATTTAGATAGGCTTGTCTTGTTTTTACGTAGGAAGAGTTTCTGACATCTCCCAGACCTGATGCTGATGAGAAAGAGGTTCCTTCCCATGAAACTGAGTCTCAGGTGGTGGTGGATAAATCAAATGTGCAAATAAAAGGTAAATAAACTTACTTCAAGTCAAAATGCCTTTTAATACCACTGGGAAAAACAGCTTTTGAATAAAGTAAATAAAACGCTGTATGATAGTGGTATATTGCTTTTTTAAAATGGCAATTAAAGAAATGCTACTATATACCTAAGAATACTTTTTAGTAGTTACAGAAAATTAAAAATATGCATAAAGAGGGAAGATTGGTCTGTATTCACTGTGAAATTAATTCCTAAATACCCACTATCAGCCAGTGTAAAACAAGATAGGGGAAAAAAAGGGTTTTGTGAACTCTTTTGTGTGGTACTATCATTCTCAGCTGTCAATCCAATGAATCAATCCAGGTTATACTCTGGAACCATGGCATGTTAATGTGCTCAAAATAATGGAAAAAAGCAGAAACTATAGAAACTACTAATGCTAAAAAAACAAAACAGAAACCAACCTAAAGGAAAACATTTGTATCCTTTAAGAATTTTTAATCATTTGTAAAATATTTTTGAACATTTTTAGTCATCTTTCTTGTGCGGAAAAATGCCATGTTTCAAAATCATCAGGAACTTTTGAGTTTTTTAATGATCAAATGACATGATAGTAGTGTTGCTTATCCCTTCTCCAGAAGTTGTATCATCATTGCTCTGTTTTAAAATAGTACATCTGGTCACGGAGGATGTTTCACAGAACAGAGAAATTAACATGATCCTCAGTCCGAGGTTATCAATCTGAGATCTGAATTGTTAAGCTTCACAATTCATTTTCAGTAAGTAATTTCATTAGATCAGGGACATTTAGGTTGTAACTGGACTGGCCATTAAGCTGGGTTTTTTTTGGTACCAATACAATACTGTGGAGAAAAAAATTATAACACTACAGTAGGACAGATCTACTTGTGTGCAGTTTTATTGCATAATTATCTTGTCTGTTATTTTAAAATCAGGAAAATGGGAAATGAGAATTAGTTTCAGGCTGGAAAATGCAGTTTTTAAAGAGGATTGCAGCACTCTGTACCTATTGGATAGGAAAGAAGAAGCTGAACTCAGTCCATTTGGAGAAACTGGTGTCTTTCTAAATTTTATTTGTGTTGGATCCCAGCATTTTTTTGGTATTATTTCAGTGGAGTAATTTAAAAAGCTTTATAGAGAACAGTATCCAGAAAGAATGGTTTGCTTTGGTAAAACCATTTGGAAAGTGAAGGCTATTAACTGAAAAAAATAGGACGTGTACACCATTTCTAACCCCTCTTCTACACAGTAAGTGCTGCAGGTCTTGGAAGCTGTCAGGATTGCACTTGCTTTGTCCAGAGATGCAGCAGTATTCAAGCCCATAACACCCAGTAAAATCAATGAAAATATTTCATTTCTTCTTTAGTCAAATTCTAAAATTGTAGTGGAAGCAATTCAGCATCACATCTTCCACACTTGCATCTGTACAGTGTGAGGTAAAGTGGAGTTTCACATCAGTGTCCTGATACACCATGGAAGAGGTAATGGAAAGTTGGTGATCTACTTTGTGTTTTGGGGAAGACTTTCTTACATTTATTTGCAGTGTATAATATGTTTTAATTGACTGAAAGATCTGTTTTTCTTTGGCAGAAGACCAACATCTTGGCTTGAATTTAAAGGTAAGACTTATATAAAGGTTGATTTATGATGCATTTTGGAAAATGGGGTATCATAAAGAGCTGATAGTTTGCAGTCACTCAAAAGTAATTTATTGCCATTAGGGAATCTTTTTCTTTTGGGGTACAAGAATGGCTAACCATTCCTTTTGAAAAAATACAACTCTGTTGGTAAATAAGCCATACAAAAGTTGGATTATTTTTTCCTTTTTGTAATGTCTTCTGTTCTTCATGTGAAAGAAACTGAGAATGGGAGACATCATACTATAGCAAGAGATAACTCTTAACTGATAATTTTAAAGTTCTGAGCCTGACTTTACCACATTTTTCTATAGTTTTCCAACTGAGCCTGTCTTACTGTTTTCATAAGCTTGAAAAAGAGTACCCAAAAATTCAGTGTCTCAGGTCAACTTGTTGGAATATTATTTGCAGAAATGGTAATTTCTTCCATTGTTATCATAACTTTTTTCTTCAAGTTCTTGACAACGTATTTTGTTTTGAAATTGTTCCTAAGTTTTGCTTCATTTAGTCATCAGTGTCACTCAGTGTTGTCAGTGTGTTAAATTACACAGCAGCATATCCTTGCAAAACTTCCCTACTGTTTCATAAAAACATGGAGAAAATCTCTGTATCAATCATACTCACCTCAAGTAAATACATTAATGAATTTATTAAATGAGCCTATAGTTCTGGTGAAAGAACTTACCAGAAATATATGAATAGGTACTTCTTTTAATTTTTTTCCAGCAAAGTGAAAACAAAATTCTTCAACTTTGAAGAACATTTTCAATTTCAATTTGTTTCCTGATACCCAGTGAGGGACTGATGGTTCAAGTTCCTTGCATAATTGTCTAGTCTAAAGTCTCATTTTATACAAGCTAAGAAGTGGGAAACAATATCCATCCTGTTTGGTCAAGAAGCTCTATGTTATATGATTTTTTATGTCAGCCATAAAAATTTGTTTTGAGAAGTGTACTTTTCTGACAACTAAAAATAATGGCAGTTTCAGGTGTCCTCAAGTGTCTGATGCAGTAATAAGTGACAAAATGATGTCAAGAGGAGTAAATGAGAAGTTGTGTATTATCAGCAGTGAATCCAGCCTTAAATTTTGTTCATATAAAAGAAACACCTTCTAAAATTTCGTTTCTTGAATTCTCCAATTGCAGTGCTGTTCAGAGAACTTTAGGCAGGGTAACTGTTAAAGCAAATTGTCTCATATTTTATGTCTCTGCTAGGAGAAAAAATCATCAGCTGAAAATCTGACACATGAAAAACCTCCCCTCTCCCCAGGTATTGCAGCTTTTTCCATGACTTTACTACACATCTTCACTTTAATAATATGCATGTGTATATAAAAACACATTTTTCTGCTTGTGTGTGAACATGTTCTTGCTGTACAGGAGATGAGAAAGTGCTGAGTGCTCTGTGATATGTATAAAAACAATACTGCCAGGCTTTTTATGTTAGGTGGTTTAGACCCGTTCTTATTTTCCAATCTAAGTGACTTTTGAAGTCTAAAGTAAATGACTGTGAAACGATGTAATGAAATTAAAGTCATACTGGACCTCTCCAATACCCTAAATTTATTCTACATCAGAAGATGTCACCATTGATTGTCCCCTGGCCACTGAAATGGTGACCAGAGTCATGGGGTGCATATCTACCTTCAGTTTCTGTGTACCTTGGTGCATCCATGTAACAAATGTCAGTCACAGTACCTCTGAGCTTTGGGTGGGATACATGCCTATCATGAGTTCATGAGGTTTTGTGTATGTCTGTGCTGTCCAAGTATCTTACACCTTCTCAAAAGAATTCAACAGTGACCAA
>VYZS01032213.1:11746-28955 GCA_013400695.1 Neodrepanis coruscans | reverse complement strand
ATCGTCCAAAACCAGGACAATGCCCTTTCACTCAACCCTGACCCACAGATTCTTATTTCCAATGAAGAATTTTATTCTTGCATTTACACTTGTCAGAAATGACAAATGACACAGTATGTCAGCCCTCAATAATCCCCTTTAGTGTGGTATCTCTTGTGGCTTACACAAAATTGTTTTGTAGACAAATGCTAGGACAGAACTACTCCATAACCACCCATAAAAAAAGTCAAACAGTATTTAGCTTTCCATTATTAAGTTAAAGAAGAAATTCCAAATAAAAAGACGTAAAATTAGAGTTCTAAATAAAGATACTTTTCAGTTTTTTAAAGCTTCAAAGGACTTGTCTGTACCAGGAAAAAAGTGTGTTTCAATATGAAGGATTTCCACTCCCCACCACGCCCCTGCAATCTCAATCAACTACAAGCTTAAATTAACTACTTTTGGTCAGAAATAGGAAAGTCTTATTTTGATAGAGTCGCAGACACAAACCATGGACACTGGAATTTGATTTGCGTTTTTCATTGATTGTTCTCTTCTTTGTATTGTTCTGTGTCATTGCTCAGGCACAACACCTAAGGAAAAAACCCCCAACACACTCTTTCCAAGACAACACTTGAAAAACTTATAGAACATCTCATGACATGCAACATATAGTCATATATGTTAAAATATAAGAACAGCTTTCAAAGGCAGAAAGATGTATCAATAGAGGTCATTTATTTTTAAACACTTTGAAATGAAAATTCATAAAAATACTAATTACATGTTTTGTTTGTAGGAGCAACACAAAGATGTTTCAAAGATGCAGGGCATAGAGCTATGTTGTGGGGGCACAAGGAATGTGCTCCAGAGTAAGCTTGCTTTCAGCTGCACGGCTGACAAGTCATTTTGTGCCTCAACCTTGGGACCTCTGTATAGTACCCTGTTGCTCTGTCTTCTAAAGCTACACTGATACCACCAATCACTATCAGAGCATAGATTCTTAGTATCCTATGCACAGGATTTGTGTGCCAGAAGCACAGTCCTAGGTGCGTACAGGAGGTAAACGCATGCTAAACCTTACGCATTCAGCTAAATCCTCTTTAGTGGTTTTGCCCTCCTCAAAAACAAAGTTAAAAAATTATCTCTTTGAGGAGTCTTTCATTGAATTCCTAGTCTAGGAAATGGTGGGAACATATTACAAAGGGAAACTGAAGTGACTGCTGTCATCTGTCTCAGACAATACAATGCTTGTGTGGTGTTTGAAAGAATTTATACTCCTCTAAATGAAAATAAAGAACAAGCTGAAGAGGTTGTTCAACTATAAGACTGCTTGAAATTGTTTCAGTTATAATGAAATTATGAAGTCTATGCCTTTTGACTTACTTATAAAGCTTTTCTGAGAAGAAAAAGAAGAGGTAATAAAGTCAGATAGCTGACTGCAGAGTTAGGTCTACTAAAATATGCAACTTCGGTGTGCTGCCTTCCTTTATTTCTATTTTATGTATATATAGATTATATAGATAGAGTCCTCTCACTTTCAATGAGAAATAGAACTTACACAAGTAAACTTACCATGTGAAGAAACAGGGTAGGCATGGGAAAAATATTAGCTCTGTTTTATAGGTAGAAAATCCAGAATAAATGACTTTTTTGTTATTTATATTCCACACCTAAGGAAAAAGATCTCATTTGCTTCAGCCTGCAGATTCATCTATTGCCTCCTGAGACAGGAAGGTATAGGGGTTTTTCTATACATCGTCTTATCCAGTTCTTCTGATTTGGCCCAGAGATGGCAAGAACTGTATGAAGATAGGACTTTCTAAAATTCAACAGTGTTTTCATGAAGTCCTTTTGGAATTGTATATCTCTAGCATATGTCTCACACACCAGACAGAACCTCAAAGGTATTGTTTAGCCAGAATAATCTCTGAGAAATTTAGCAAATTGGAAAATATGCACAGTATTTAGGTCTTTATAAAATGACACTGCAATCACAACAAAAATTCTATAAAATAAAGACCAATATACTATCATACTGGAGAATAATGATGCTATATCAACTAGACCTAAGAGTATAATTTATCAACAGTAGCCTTGATGGGTCATCCAGTGCAGTGTGATTGCTTTAAATGTGTAGATTTTTAATGTTTTGAACAGGTGGCTAACTTATAACAACAGTTTAAACTTTTATAGCATCTTTTCATGCTGAGGCAGCTCATGGTGTTTTACAATGACATTAAAATTAAAATTTAATCTATCCTGCAGAGTTAATAATTAGCTAATGTCAGTTAAAAGTCAATGAAAACAAATCAGCCTTAAATGTAGGCTAAAAAAGAGGAAAACAGGGAATCTCTTGATATCAAAAGGTGGTGGGTTCTGCCAAGCAGATCCATGGCAGTGGAAAGAGAAAGCACTCTAAGTGACATTTCAGTAGGGTTTAAAATTTTAAAAGATTAGTTTTGATCTTGGCTGCCAGGTCTTATTATAGCTTCACTTGTATGTCTTCGTTTTGATTTATATAGCACTATAACAGTGCTTGGGGATGGGGTCAAGAAGTAGAAGCCCTATCCTTCAGGAAATGAATGCATTCACTGGGATTTCACCTTTTTCTTTAGCCCAATGAGTTTTGTATTTGTTTCTGCCAAGTAGCACTGTGACAAAATATAAAGATTCCCCAAGATTTCACAGCCATATAATTACTTGGATTTGAATTCCTTCAGCATAAATTTCATTTAAGTAATAGAAACACCCTGAACTCTATATTTTAAAAGGAACAGGTGTTTTTTCTTTTGAAAAAAGGGATGTGTAGCATTAGTGCTGGAGAGGTTTCTGAGCTGTAAACCTGGTCTGACGTAAGCATGGGATTTAAGTCTTGACCTTCTCTATTATATAAATCTTGCACAGCATGCTGTCTATTCCGAATCCTGTTTAATCCTCCTCATGCATTGTACAGAGTCAAGGTATTTAACTAAGGGATATGGATTGTATTTAAGAAATTAGTTTTGTTTCTGCTTTGAACTAATCATTGGTGATTCCTGTCATTCTCTGTAAAATACTGAGAGATGCTAGGAAACTGGTATACTTCAGATCCCCAAGTATGAGTTTTGAGAGTCAATGATGCAAGGTCTTCTTGCAATCTACTGTTCAAGTCAACAGCTTTCTGTTTTTTGACTCAGGAAAAAAAAAAAAAAAAAGAGAATTCTAGTGTCTGTGCTCCTTATTGATCTGATTCTTACTCTTATCACAACTGTGTAGTATTCACATGAAGATAGTTAATTCCCCTTAGACTTCCTTGAAACTTCACAGAAAAGGTGAAGATATAGCGTTTTATCTTACATTTGATAACTTAATCCAACTAGCAAGTATAAAGAAAGATGAATATATGGAAAATTTGCTTTTTTCCCTTGTTGTCTGTGTTAGCCCAATTAACCCATCACAGTTGCGCTACAGATTTGCCAAGTCCCAAGCATTGCAGGTGCAGCTCATACAGTTGACTTTCACTCTCACATGCTTCTGTGGCTCTGACTAGCAGTTTCTCATAGGTAGCAGAATAAAACTTTACCAGCTACTGCTGTTACCTGAGCAGAATAGAAGACAGATAAACAAGGATGCCATCAACTTGTGGAAGTCTGTGTTTAGAAACCTCCATATCCCTCTGCTACAGGTTACTTCCTTTTCCAAAAAGAGGAATATTTCAAGCACATGTACAGAGAAAGAAATTCTCCATATTTGCACACTCTAAAATTCCACCGTAACTCAGCATACAGACATAAGTTAGACAAGAAATATCTGTGAAAACCAAGTGATTTCTATTTTTTTGGGAAAGTTGCAAATATATGAGAATCTTAGGGGTTAGAGCATAAAGTAGAGGGGAAAGATATGCAAAAGGATGTGCTGAGGAAACATAGCTCTCTGATTCTTTTCAAGCTACCAATATAGACATTAGTCTTGTAAAGTCTGGGCACCCTATAGGGTTTTTATATCTCATCTCGAATACCTAGTTAGTATTTAAAAAAGAGACTGATAATAAGTGCAATTAGGTCAAGAGAGAGATCGTATCCCTGAAGTGTCTAGTGGCAAGATCTTTGCAAAAGTAGACAGGTGTACAAAGAAAGTATCAAAGGAGATACAAGATGTTATGGGGCGAAACAAAGCTTTCAGAAGTTAAAACATTTTCCCTTTTCTCCATTTTTTTTCCTCTTCTGGGAGAATGGAGAGGGGAGTTGTGGGTTTTTGGTGGGATTTTAAGGATTTTTGGGGAGGAGGGAGGAGACGGGGTGTTTTAAACCTTGTCTTTTGTATGTTTATAAAAGCAAGGCAGGCAAGCTCCAGACCTTGCTGTGCGGCATGGCTCCAGTTCTGCATATCCCGCTGGGATATGTGTGTGCACGGCAGTGGGGCTGGGGAGGAGGCCCTGCAGCATGGGGGCTGCCCCATTCTGTCCCCGTAGTGTGCCGTGGGTAGTGGGGTCAACCCCCGCCACACCCCCGTGCTGGTTCGTTCCATGGCGGCAGTGGTGGTGGGTACGGCGTGGGGGGCCTCCCCCATCCCACAGCCACCGGCGCCGGACTGAGGGGGGTGACACTGCCAGTGTGTGCCCCGCGACATGGAAACACCCCACTGCCAAGTGGTTTGGCTTGGCTGTCCCTGGCACTGCACGCATACATGGTGAGTTTCCTGTGCGTGCAAAACGCGGTGCTGAATAGAGAGCACCAGCAGCCCTCGCAACGGGGGGAACCACCCCCACAAGTGGCTGCCACTGGCATGTGGGGTGAGCGCAGCCTGGTGCCAGTGCCTGAGGCCCACAGGGCGCCCCGTAGCACTCATGGGAAGCTGCGTCCTCCGCCTCAGGCCCCGGCCATGAGGCATTTTTGTGGGAAGTGCTGCCATGTTGCCTTGTGTGAGGTCTCACAGACGAGACGTTCCCGAGTGCTGTTGGCCAATCCAGAGGCAACCTGCACAGGGAGGGACCCTGAGATCACGTGGGAATAGACTCCCTATAAAGCAGCAATCCCGGAAGCCATCTTTCTTCTCAGGGCTCAGCTGTCATCAGAGCTGCATCTCCACATGTCTCTGCTCGGCAGTGTTCCCGCAGTTTGAGCATCAGCACAGCTTCAGCACGGGGGTTGAGGACCACATCGCTCACCAGCTGTGGTATTTCTGTGCCCTTTGGGTTCCCCCCAGGTCTCTTTTACNTTGTATGTTTATAAAAGCAAGGCAGGCAAGCTCCAGACCTTGCTGTGCGGCATGGCTCCAGTTCTGCATATCCCGCTGGGATATGTGTGTGCACGGCAGTGGGGCTGGGGAGGAGGCCCTGCAGCATGGGGGCTGCCCCATTCTGTCCCCGTAGTGTGCCGTGGGTAGTGGGGTCAACCCCCGCCACACCCCCGTGCTGGTTCGTTCCATGGCGGCAGTGGTGGTGGGTACGGCGTGGGGGGCCTCCCCCATCCCACAGCCACCGGCGCCGGACTGAGGGGGGTGACACTGCCAGTGTGTGCCCCGCGACATGGAAACACCCCACTGCCAAGTGGTTTGGCTTGGCTGTCCCTGGCACTGCACGCATACATGGTGAGTTTCCTGTGCGTGCAAAACGCGGTGCTGAATAGAGAGCACCAGCAGCCCTCGCAACGGGGGGAACCACCCCCACAAGTGGCTGCCACTGGCATGTGGGGTGAGCGCAGCCTGGTGCCAGTGCCTGAGGCCCACAGGGCGCCCCGTAGCACTCATGGGAAGCTGCGTCCTCCGCCTCAGGCCCCGGCCATGAGGCATTTTTGTGGGAAGTGCTGCCATGTTGCCTTGTGTGAGGTCTCACAGACGAGACGTTCCCGAGTGCTGTTGGCCAATCCAGAGGCAACCTGCACAGGGAGGGACCCTGAGATCACGTGGGAATAGACTCCCTATAAAGCAGCAATCCCGGAAGCCATCTTTCTTCTCAGGGCTCAGCTGTCATCAGAGCTGCATCTCCACATGTCTCTGCTCGGCAGTGTTCCCGCAGTTTGAGCATCAGCACAGCTTCAGCACGGGGGTTGAGGACCACATCGCTCACCAGCTGTGGTATTTCTGTGCCCTTTGGGTTCCCCCCAGGTCTCTTTTACTGTTCCTGTTTTCTAGGAAACCTTGGCAAGGACCTGGCGCCATTCTATCTTCCTCCCTTACTCCATCAGCCCAGCAGTCAGCTCTGAAGGAGCACAGTCTGTTTCCCTTGCGTTTTGTTGTCGGGTTTCTTTGTCTATAAAATAAATCCTTTTGGTTGTTCTTGACTTTCATTGCATTCTCTTGTTACTTTTAACACCTCTAGTGTCCAAACCAGGACACAAGAAGGCATAATTAAGGGGTGACAGGGGTCAGAAGTTAATATTTACACATTTGTATTTCTTTCCTCGGGACAGGACAGTAGAATCAGAAGAGAATTAAAGTCCAAATCTGACACAGAAGGAGGACAAATATACTGTTAATATCAATTATGCTTTTAAATTATTTTAATATGCATACTCAACATTTTATAAAGATTATGTAATATATTAGTGAACTGAAAAAATACAGATATGCATTTATCACTAAAGTATATGTGAGAAAATGAGTTTTCTGTGTACATGATAATTAAAAAGACAAAATAAGTCTTAACATGGTAAACTCCTTAAGTACTATTTGCAGGTACTTGTAGTTTGGAAAGATACGTATAACAGGAGAGTTTGTCATAAATTAAAATGCTTATTAAATGTCAGTAGCTCTAATAAGTGGTTGATATCTAATTAATGTGTCATATGCGATAATTTTAAAATGTTAATTAATGCCTAAAGACTTAATAAGTGCTGCTTGACCTATTAATTATGTTAGACAAAAACTTACAGTAATTGTTTCTTAAATGAAATGCTTAAAGTATTAAGTGTTACCGTATGATGCTAACATGGTGGCAGGCTGATTTTATATGAGGCTGTGATTCAGGGATAACCTTTGAGCTTCTACTTCACGTATTTATGTAGAACAGAGCCGCACTGTTTCCAGTTTCACTGAAAGATTTACTGCACTCTTCATTCTTTTGGAAGTGAGAAAATAATACTGTGGGCTAGACCCTGTTGTAATTTAGTCAAGCATTTCAAAAGTGTTGCCTTGTGTGCCTATCACCACAGATCTATCTTTGGTGATGCTTAGCCTGATGTCTAGCTGTGGTTATCTGCTGAGTAGGCTGGCAATGACGATACATTCTAGGATCCATCCTCTCCTCTGAGATGGTCTGGGACTAGGAAAGCTGCAGAGCTTTCTTTAAGCAAAGAGATGAAGACAAAATATGGTCTGGTGATTACTCAGTATAAAGGATGGAAGGATGTTTTACGGATTTCCAGTGTGGCTGGGAGAAAGGCATGACCCTCTTTTAAAGGTGTTGTGTCCTATTGTTTCTTACTCTCTCTGTAACAAAAACATAGCGTTTTCTTCCTCTATCAGTGTTTTGAAATTAAAATCATTAAACATTGTAAGATGTTCATATGCTCTGTAAACTGGGAGCAAGAAAAGACGTCAGAGTTTCTTTATAGCTGTGGAGGAAAAAAAGTGATTATTTTCAGAGTATTCATGCAAAATCTGCAAGTTTTCTCAGAATTACATTTACACTACTTATATATGGATATATATTGTATCAACTTGATTAATAAATAATATGATCTGTATCTAAAATACATGTATTTAATTTACTTAATGCATAATTTATGAACATTTTCCTCCTTGTATCTAATAGAAAATAAATATTAATTTTAACTTCCTTTTAAAGCTGCTTTATCTGGAATTTTCATTTTAATACCAAAATTGAGAGCAATTTTACAAGAACAGTTCTTGGTTTTTAGAGGACTGTATATTTCAAGTACTTGTTCAGTCAACTGATACTTTAAATCAAAAATAATGTTTATATTTGGAAAATATTTACATTCTTGCTGTTACGTCCAAAGGTCAAGATAATTCCATGCTATTAACTCTGCTTCTTTTACATATCCTTTCCTAGCATCTTTATTATCTATCATTCCTGTGTATGTTATGATGGAGCCATTTCAATTAACTCTTTGCAAAAATTCTATATTCTTTCTTTGGAAAGCATTTAGTAAAAAATATCTGTATGAGTTACAAAGAACAGTTTACTTTCCTCTAGGTTTAGTCTCAAAGATGAGCAGTATCCTGTAGGGATCCCATCCTTCATTATATCTAATGGGATGCTGTTGTATAGGTTGATAAGCTAGGTAATAGGTTGGACTTGATGATCTCTGCAGTCTTTTCCAACTTTGTTAATTCTGTGTAATTCTGTGTAATTTGTAATGTACTAAGAAGAGTATAGTCTTTGGAGCCAATATTTTGGTGTTCTCACTTGTGTATTTAGTTACCATGTCCCCTTTTATTATGCTGTGACCCAGTGGTCAGTATCAGTGGTAGAAAACCAGTCTGGAACTATGGTCTCACATACAATGGTAATTTCTCTTATTTTGTAGCACAATATGATATATCTTGGGTGATGGGGGGATGGTTTAGTTATAAAAGTTTTGTATATGGATGAAAGATCTTTATTTACTATGATACTGTAAGATAGTTTTTTTATGATCACAGCCCTTTGAAAATATTCTGTTTCCTGGAGTGCAAGTGTATATTAGCTTTCATATAATTTCCCTTTAATTGTTTATTATTTCTTTATAATTACCTTTGATATAATACCCTTTGGCATTTGGAATACCTGACTGCCAAACAAAAACTTTTAAAGAGAGGAAGGATGGAAAAAGATAAACCAAAGTTTAAGTGAAGTTACTCTTAAGTAAAGTTATCTGTATTAAAAACTAACAGCTCTGAAAAATTTTGTATTCTTTAACCATTAATTTAACCCAATTAATTCCTGTCACAGATGTGCAGAATGGCCAGAACTTTTTGCAACCATAGCAAAAAGTAGGTTTCTCACCTTGATTTGTATCCTTAGAGTTATGACCTTGTGTCACTCAGAGAAATGTGGAGACATCATTGACTGGAATAGCAAAGTACCTCAATCAGGTAGGACCATCAGCAGCTCTAACAGTTACTAATGGACTCAACAACACTTGTTTATTTAAGGTAAGAATGATTTTGATCTCGAGGTTCCGGATGTACCTGTGAGTTGCACAACTTTAATAAGTAGCTTCATTTAAATCTCTGAGTTTATTTCGGATAGATTATATACAAATCAGGTGAGAATTAGAACCCATAACAAGTATTCTTTACGGTGATACAGATTTAAAGAGAGTTTACTTAAGCTCCCTTCTTAGTGGATAGATAGACTTCTCCAACTGGTGGAAGAGAATAAAATATGAATATAGTCTCTGAGAGAAAAGAAAGCTCAAAGGAGGTTGTTTCTCCCACAGATAACTAAAACCCAACAAAATAAAGAAGTAATCAAGCTTGTATTTCTGCACCACATAGTTTTGTGCAGCCTGGAACTGCCACAAATTTAGATGCAGATATGTAATGCCATCTCTTTGTAAGGAAAAGTTGACCTCCGATGTCTGTGCACAGATGCTTATATTGCAAACTTGTACCTTCACAATGCATTCCAGGACACAGCAGCTACACAGGCCAGGCTATGAGCTGGTTTCATAGGATACTATATAGGTGCAGTGGGACAGGATAACACAAGCCACTGTGCATCTCAAAAGAAGGCAAGGAAACTTCATAGGTACAGTGGGTCAGGATAACACAAGCCACTGTGCATCTCAAAAGAAGGCAAGGAAACTTCATAGGTACAGTGGGTCAGGATAACACAAGCCACTGTGCATCTCAAAAGAAGGCAAGGGAACACTATAGAATGTCTGGACATTAAAATATTTTCAGATTTGATATATGAATGGAAGTAGAAGTAACACAGTAGGCAAAGGAAAGTTGCCACTATCAGAAAGGGTCAACTTTTCCCTTCTTTTCTGTTTGTGGGGCATTCTGATAAGGTTTCCCTCTTCCACTGATAACCCAATAACATGTTTAACAGCTGTAAGTCTGGTTTAAATTTGGGCCTACAAATGTAGTTTAAGAAATGAACTTGTTTAATTTAAATGCTATGTGCAGATTAAAATTACATGCATTTTGGCTCATGACTGCCATAAATAATTATTGGTCTGCTTTCATTGCTCTTAATGGAATACTACAGTCAGAACATGGGGTGAATATGTTGCTAAGATTATGGTTCAGTGATGTTGCTGATGACATTTTGGTGTTCATCATTTTTCAAGCGTGCTACATAATAAAGCTGGTCTGCAAACTTTATGTGCCTAGCCAAAACATGCAAAGTTATTTGACAGTAAGTCAAATTATGCTCAGTTGATGGCCTACAAACAATGGAAGGGTGTAGATAGCCATTCTAATGGTTTCCAGTTCAACTGTGAAATCTAGCCTACTATAGCTGCAACAATTTAAAAATGGCTTAGTTAGTAAACTCAGCAGATTTGATACAAATTGTGCCATTAGCATGAGGCAAATGAGGCCATTATATTGACTGGTGGCAGGCAACAGGAAAAAAAATAGTTCTTAAGAAGTAGCAATGAAAAATATCTGCAGACTTTCTTTCACAGTCAGGAATTCATGTCATTTTGTGGGAAAAAATCCCAATAGCTTATATTACTTATATTTAAGGCTCCAAAAGACTTTGCTTAACTGAACTCCTGCAAAGCCTTTTGTTTGATAATACCTTGAAGTTACATAAAGAAAAAACAGTGACATGCTTTCCCAAGAGAATTTTACAGAGTATAACATATAGCCAAAGCAGAGGCATTCCCCAAAAGCACCCAGCACAAAACAACCCTGGCATCTTGGAATCCAACCCACCTGTTTCAAGTTACTCAAAAGTGATTAACATTAAAGAATAAAGAAATAAAGAGATACTAAGAAAAGGAGTAAAGAAAGAGAACGAGAGTTACTGCCAAGGGTCCGATGGAGTCTGGCTTACATGGTGGCAGCCAGAGAAGGAAGAGAAAACAAAAAATGGAGCCTTTTGCTCCCATATTTATATGGTCAGGCCAGCACGGCCACACCATGCATGTGGGACATCAGGTGACCTCGGTGCCCTCCAGGCCAGAGTGAGGGGAGCTGCAGCCATGCAGAGGCTCCAGTGTGCATGGTGCGGGTAGGCTATAGATCTGATCTTTTCATTGACAGCCTTTGCCGTGAGCCTTCTGGCCCTGCCACACGGCTACAGCCACATCCTTTCCAGCCTCCTTCCTTCCCCAACAGAAACACACTATCTATTTCTGCCCATGTAAAATATTAAAAACTGATCTGTTTTTCATAGTATATATGGTTTGGTTTAGTTTAGGGTTTTTTGAATTTGCATGCTTCCTTTCTCTTTTTTTTTTTTTTTCCTTTTTTTTTTCTCCTTTGTTTGGTTTGGGTTTTTTGATTGAATGTAGACCTTGTGTTTGATACCTGCTTCTCCATACAAACACCAGGGATGTAGTACAAAAATATCTCTATATTCCCTCTTCTCACTAAACTGCTTAGAGTCAAGTTCAGACAGAAACACAAAAAGTAGTGGCTATCTTTGTGTAAAAGGTGACCAAACTGTACCCGTATGTATGTATTGTTTATTTTATAGAAGACAAATGTCAAATATTGAATTCAAGTGAGATGAAAATATATTCAAGTAAGACACAAAAATTCTAGGCCTCCTTCACAAGCACACAGAACCTAGTGCAAGCAAAAATCAGTACGAGGAGTCATGGAAATAAGCCTGCTCATCATAGTTCTAGATGAGGTTAAAACACACAACATAAAATGAAATAACTTATTCTTTAAATATTTTACAAATGTTTATGTTCCACAGTCCTAAAGGATTCAGATATATTTAAATGGCCACAGATATTAAGGAGATTTAGCTTCAGTTTTGGGATCTTAAAAATATTACTGGAATTTTGTAACCTCCTTTTACTAAAAGGTTTCTTTTTTTCCCCCCTGTCAATACTTTCAACTGACTACTATTTTGATATAAAGATAGTTGTTGGGTGTGATTTCTGGATCTTTGAATCAATTTCAAAAACTAAATACTATAAAGAGAAGGGAATAAAACACCTTAATTAACAGTAGTTTTACTTAGGAAACTGATTTTTCAACACCACAGTTCCATGTATAAAAGCATTGATATTACGCAAATGAGACAGAGGGAAGGAATGAGGAGATTGGAGTATCCATAGATATTGTAGCTAAAAATTATATTAAAATAAAACCTTGATGTAATAGTTGTTTCCTTTACAGCTTTATCGTCTTATGAAATATGTTCTTGAACATGACACGTAGCTGATTCTAACCTATGTGGAAATCATGCAGGTCATTGCCCCACATATATAGAAACCTACCAGCATCTAATACAATTTCAGAATCAGTAAACCTGCTTCTGTGCACCTGTTTCAACTTCATATTCCTGGCCCACCTGCAGTTCACCAGATGTTCTGGTATTTCATTGCTTGCATGTCTCCATGTGTACTTTATTGTGTTTACCAAAGAAAATGCTTTGAATAAAGTTACTGGAAACATTTATTTATTTTCCTGCTGAGTGACAAACCAGACAAGGGATTTGTAACAGATTTTCATCATACTCCTTCCTAGAAGTGATAAAAAAGAAAAACTTCATGTTAATGAGGGAATAAATGAAACAATACTGTGTGCATCATAAAATAAAAGTTTACCAGTGTCCTGTGGCTTCCCAAAATTCATATTTCATTGCCTTTATATAACATACAAATCAATAGACAAGGAAATAAAATTTATATAGAAGCTTACAATTTGAAACTGAAAAGAGATAGATTCCAAAAAAATTCCAGAAAGAATAGAAGAAATGCTCAATTAGATCCTATATGAAAATAAAACAAATTAAAAAAGAGTCTGGTTTGCCTTAGGGTGTTAGAAAATGTATGATAAGCTAGTTATATCATATATCAATATGCATGTGATTTTCTAAGGAGGTTAGAGTTGCTTCTTTAAAAAAGCCTTCTGGCTAGTAATTTTAATTTAGATTGCTACCTTAAAGGGAATATTATAAATAATTACAGATCACAGTTAGATACCAGGTAAGTGCTGCACCACTAGGCATAAATATATTGAATAAAAGAGTACGAGGAAGTTTTTTAGGCAAAAAGGTCCAGAGTGTCAGTCACTTGTATTGCAAATGTGTTGGAACACTATACCCCTCAAAAATAGACTGAAACTCTATTACTTGTGTTCATCTCTTGATAGCTTTCACAAAAGAAAGTACAGAAAAGAAAAGTCTCACTTATGTTATTATAATCTTTACTTCTAAATATCCTTTGGTCTGTATCCACTGAGTGTTAGTGAAAAAAATAATCTTGAGGAGTCTGTTCATATTTTTTAGATTTAAACTTGCTCAGTAATTACAAAATGTCCTTACTTCACACACAAGTGTATCAGATAGATGAGGACTTTCTAAACAAAACAAACTATGTTGATACATTGATGCATACCATGGGCTCCTGTTAGCACTGCTATACTAAGCAGGGTCACATCTATGTATATCTGTATCTATTCCTGATACAAAAAGTCCAGAAAAATGTATGAGATACACGTATCTCAACTCAACACTTGTATTGTTGCAAACATCAGAAATATTTCTACACCAACTCTGGTGCCTGAGTTTGTTTGCAAATTGACCTGAAGGCTGCATGTAATGTAATAAATAATCCTACATTCTATATTCATTATGCATATTTGTTGCCATGTCCAGCCCAAGGCCAAAGGCAGACAATGCTTTTGAAAATCGTTCAGAAAAATTTGTCTACCTATTCAAGAGGTACAATTTTTTTTTAGTCTTACTCTAAGTAATAGCTGTTACTGAGGACTTACAGATTTATTTGCTGGATACTGCATATTTCACATCTGACAAAAGTACCCAAAGTGTCTGCTGTCAATTTCTTTTGTCACAATTTCTGTATCATCATGCTGTTTCTGCCAGCATGCTGACAAGAAAAGTAAGTTCAGATTTATTGCAAAAAATAAATCACTGAAACAATCACCATAGACAATATTGTAGTAGAAGTGCAAAAGAAAAACAAGGCACTGTCATTGTTGGCAATATTTGCCGTGTATCTACAGGAGCCTTTCACCACAAACTCTTTTTCTTTTTTTTTTTTTTAATTATTCCCATAAGATGCCTTAATTTTTCAGACATTCAGGTTGGAAGGTTCAGAGTTTATTGAGAAAACTCTGCTGTAACATCTGCCCACCTGGCACACCTGCCCAGATGCCAGCCCCACCTTACCCACCCCACAGGTCCCCAGGTCATTGGCTGGTTCTGCACCCACTGAGCATTCACACACTCATCGCTTGGGCACCCCAAACTCATCAGTCCATCCAAATACCAGGCTGGGTCCTCTGTGCACCTGATACCCCAGCCCTGATGTAAAGTATCTGCACTCCCTTAAAAAGTTTAAACTTTTACAGATGAGCATTTTCCTTCTTTTCACTGGTTATTTATTGTAACTTGAAATTTCCTATTGAATCAGATATCCATATCCATTGACATCAATTTAAATCCCTTAGGGGAAAATAGAAACACACTGAGACCACTACACACCTACTGACTTTTATAATTCTCTCATGCAAGGACTTATGCTCTGATCTGCCTAGTCACTGGCACACCGAGCTGTGAACCCTGTCTCCCATGGTTGCTTTCCTATATTTTAGCATCCAGATCTTGCATCACTCATGCACGGGATAGAGAGTGAAATGACAAAGAAAATGGAAAAGAAAGGACTTAAAAAAAGTTAGAGTGAACTGCATTAGTCAGGCAGAAGGCTCAGTCAGACAAGAGTACTGACCAGTGTGTGCTTACATACCATAAACCCTTTTTTAATTCATCCTATTCTTCTCTGCCTCTTTCCTTCCTTGATTCTTCCCTTTTCTTCACCTATGATTCTTCCCCTGTGAAACTCTTATAATACCCCAGATCCCCCTGAAACATCCATAATGATTCCAATTATCTTCTTTTCCTCTTCTTATTAGTTACAATGCCTGGATTGTCCCTCTACAAAGTTTTACCCATACTTTCTTAAAGACTCATCATTTAGTGCTTGAGGAGTTTTGGTATAATTTATTGTCTCCCTTACCTTTTTGCTTACCACGTTTCAGTGTCTGTGTGTCTTCTTTATTGCTTTCTTGGTTATTTTTCCCTTTGACCTGGAAAACTTCTTTATTTGATGACCTTAATAAATTTGTATTGGTTTTGTATGGCGAGGTTTTGGTAGTGTTTTACGCTGCAACTTCTTCTGTGTCGTTAGACCATATAAAAGATTGATGAATTAGGGAATGTAGACTGCATTTCTAGCAATTTAAAAGGTACCTGAACAAAAGACATAAATCAAAAGCCAATTGAAGGAATATGTAACAATCTGCATGAGCCTTGGACTAAGTGGACAGCATTAATGTGGCTTGGCTAGTGTGTATGCAAATGCTGAAATGCAAGCTAACACTTTGGTAATTAGTTTTCTTATTGTTTCTTAGTTTTAATGGTAAACATAGCCCTTGTTTTTCAATTGCCAGCTGGCATATGGAGAATGAAAGAAGAAGAATCTCAACAGGATATTGGGATCAGATTTCTCGGCCTTCAGAAAAGAAGAACGAATTATGACTAAAAATAAAAGTCAATCTCTGGAATTTCTGAAAACTGGTTTAAAAATTAAACTGCAGAAAAAAATATTAGTAAATAAGGGAATATGCTGATTTGTTTTATCTCTTATGCTAGTAGTCAGTGCTATTCATAGAACTTCCACATTCCTCTGTGTGAACTTTCATGCTATTCTCTGGGAGAAAAACAAGCCCTCAGGTTATGCTAAGTATGCAGAAATGATATTCTGCTTTAAGAGACAACAGAGGACATGATGTAACACTGAAAAATATACCCGACAGCTTCCTCATTAGAATTTCATACTTCTACTTCAATCTTTAATTATAATTTAAAGTTGAGAACTAAAGCACCAGTTAAAGATAAATTACAGCTGGATTTCCCAACATTTAGCTGAAGTGTCCCTTTCAACTAAAGGTTTTGTAACTTTTTTGCCTTTAAGAAGTGGAACTGTTTGCTTTAGGTTAATCTGATTGTCTGCCTAGCAGCAAATTTTCAAAACACGTGTAGATGGAAATATTACATGTGTAAGAATCTGCATTTATATGGGCAAACTGACATTTGCAAGTGCATATTGGATGACAGAAAATGGAGTTATCAAGTTTACGCATTCAAAAGTTGTGAGTTCACTTGTATAGATATGTGGCATGGAACTAGGAATGCATTCTGGGAATGGTAGTTTACACAGCTGTTGGAGAATGCCTTAGGAGCCATGCTTATGGCTCTCTAGCAGAAGTGTACAAGCAAGCGCCTGGTTAGCATAACTAGGCCTTATTCCATGTTAAGTATAAGACTGCAAAGTCATGGCCTGTCAGCAAAGAAGCAAGAAGCACAAACAGGTTGTCCTTGAGTTCTAAACTTAGTGGAATAACAAGTTGTGTGAAGATAAGAAAGGTATGCTTGACCTAGCAGCTGTAAGTAGGAATAATCTTAGATCATTAACGAGTTGAATGAGACTTGTATGCATATTCATGTAGTTAATTGCATATTCATGTAGTTGGATTGTAAAAGTGTGTGTTGTGTGATCAATAAACAGAAGCTGTTTATCAACCATGTTTGTCGTTGAAGTTTCCCCTCGCCGATCGCACACAGCATCCCCAGCAAAGTATATATTAGGCATGTAAAATGAATATAGATTATTTCTTTGTAGGTGAGAGGAAGAAGCAGTCGAAGTTCTTTCAAGTTCACAAGAAAAAAAATTATATAATTACTGTAAACAATACCAGCAGGTCCTATTTATTGAATCAATGCCAGAAAAGCAGCTAGGAATATTTCTTTTCTCTCTTTTTTTTTTTTTCCACTACAGAAAGAGCAGGAGAAGGAGTCAGTATTAATCTAGTCTGTCATTTAGTCAAGAAATAATTTATCCTAAAGTTACAAAAGCCTAAAAACAGAGAGCTTAAGGAGCATTTTTATCCCCAGAAAAGTCAAAATTCATTGGTTACAATGACTACTGGGATGCTTCTGCTCTAAATATATACAAGTAAATTGGTAATCTACATCTAAGCTACTCTCATGGACTGTGTTACATAACTAGTCCAAGAGGAGATAAATAGCCCCTTGGAGACTATCTGCCAAGCGATTTAAAAAAAAAAAAAAAAAAAAAAAAAT
>VYZS01032210.1:3348-25276 GCA_013400695.1 Neodrepanis coruscans | reverse complement strand
GCATAGAAATTAAGCACAGGAAAAAAAAAAAAAAAAAAAAAGGTGTAAGAATTTTGAATCATAAGCGTAAGTTTTCCTTATTTTTCTTATTGGCCAGGACAACATTTATGGAAATTTTACTTTTCTAGGTATTAACCCCAAAACATTGGCTCTCTAACTTTTGCAACTACCCTTGAAGTAGTTGTAGTTTGGGAAGTATTTCAAGTAAATAATAACAGAAAATAAACTTTTTTACTAACTTAGCTACTTCAGCTATCACCTTCAGCTAGAATGAGCCAAAAAAAAAAGTCACATCCACTTGAGCCATTTAGGATAGCTTCAAGCTGTTTATTCCAGAGCCATGAATGGTCACAAAGTTAGAAGGTTGAGAGAGCTTTACTCAAATTGCATTTAGGCCCCAGCTGTCCACACTCAAACAGATAAATGGTGGGCATTTCTTATTGTAGTATTGCTAAGAATTTGCAAGTGGTCACCAAAAGCCAAAACTCTTCTATTGGTTGTTCTGCAGATAATTTAGGTTAACAAACAGCAATTCAGAGAGTGGGTGGAGTTTTCTGGTATTGCATAGCAGTAAAAAAACAGCTGGCCACACTCTTGAGGCAGCCCCTCTTACTAGTAGCACTTAATGTTGTGACCCATGGAATGATAATACAGTAAGTGTTCTATCAGATGTGAAGCACAGCCTTGGCTCGGTGAAGGATTTTCTCAGGGATGGCATGATGAAATAACTGAGTGTTGACCTATTTGCCTGCTTGTGGAGACTTTTTGTTGCCTTCTTCTTCTCTGGCCTTACTTTCTCTGATGCTTACCAGAACTGTGGTTAAATTGATTCAGCTAATTACTCCAATGTAAAAATACTGACTTCAAAAGCTTAAAAGACGTGTCATGCAGTCCAACAGGCACCACAGGTGTGGGGAAGGCATCATGAAACCCAAGAGGAGATAAAGGCAGGGAAGCAAGTTCCCTGTTAGTTCAGCAATAGCATTAAGTCATATCTGCAGCACTGTGCATCCGTTCCTCCAAAACATTACAGGCTCATTTTAAATCCCAAGTTACTGGATAATTTTGTGACTTCACTATCATTTTCTCTTGGCAGTATCCAAAGTCTAACACAGCTCTATAATTTGGAAATTAGGGAAAAGAAAACCTAATGCATTTTGCCAGTATAACATTACTCCTTACACTAGTGGTCATCAATGTTACAAGAAAATTAATTTTTTTTAAAAAAGAACTCCAAACTAAAACTACAGGAACTATCAATATAATCTTTTCTCATCAAGTAATTTGCAAGTTAATCCTATATTTAGAAGTTCTTCTGTGCCCACTGAGCAAAAAAAAAAAAAAAAAAAAAAAAACCAGCTAAAAATTGAAATCCTGTGTTATCAGTCTACATAAGAGTACAAGCTACTGTAATAATGTAAATTAACTCTGGGTGAGACTTGAAGTGTGTTGAGGAGATTTAGGTTCTAATAAATCCATTCACTCTGCACAAATGAGTGTAAATTGAGCTTATGCTCTCCCTCTGTTTGATTTCCAAAGACAATGGGAAAGAGCAATTAAATTAATTTTAAAACTAGAGCCCTATCCCCTTAAAAGCAGAGGGTGACCTTGAACTTCCCATTGCCTTGAAGGATCTGGGTACCAGCTTTAAAAGAGGAACAGTTTCATTTCTTTGTTTCAATTCTTTTTCTTGGCTTTTCATCCAACAGTTCTTCAGAAATTCTGTATTTTCATCCCAAATAACTGCATCCCAAAGTCTAATATATACAGAAAAGAGTGCAGTATCCTGTATTTTTTCACTGGCAGTGCTGGAACTGTGAATATTCTAGGAAAGACCCTTATGTCAGGAGTTCCAGAATAACATGTTCATAATGAGTAAAGAGTGTTCAAGTACAAGTGAAAAACTGTGACTATAAAAAATGCAGTGATTGAAACCAGTTCAGTTATGGCAGTGCCAATGGACTCACCCTTGACAGGTATGACATAGCAAATCAGCTTCACACTCTTGGACTTCAGCCTGTCCAGTGAAAATCCTCCATAAGCACTAAACCACTTTTTTTTGCCATGGCAATGAGACTAAATTATGAGAGGATATTTTATCACAGCTGATGCAATATTCAGTAATAACTGAACTAAGTCAAGCTTCATTATTAAAGGCTTCATTTAAGATTCTATCAGGAATTACTGCATTTCATGTTTCCTGCAGCGGATGGTATTTCAGTAGCTAAGCTTCAGAGGATTGCCATTAAGAGATGATGTCAAGTGTAGAGAATGTTCAGCGGCTGCTAGTTTCTTATGCTTGTCAAACACATGCCCAAGGAACCCATTACAAAGATTATGCGATTTTCTCAAGCTCTATAAACCATTCAGGACAAACACAAATGTTTAACAAACCCTAGGCATCAATGTATCTTAGGAAAAATCTAAATAAAACAATAAAAAAGCAATTTTGTCCTAGGGCTAGTGATTGAACACTTTTTCCTCAAAGTCAACTAAATGGAAAGTAATAATATGGAAGTTAAGTCTGAACCTTGTCTTTGTCAGATAAAACATCAAAATAGCAATTTGATTTTGCATCAGGTACTTTGTCAGCCATTTACTCACATGTTTGGCCTTCTCCCTATATACAGACATTTCTACAAATGTCCTGGTTGCAAATATTACAAAAAAAAAAAGCATCTTCAGGTAGGGCAGGTAAGTGCTTCTGGAGTACATGGTAGCATTTGTCTGCTTAAAATTAAACTTATGCATGTGTATCATCACTAATTGTAAAAAAACAGCCAGCATAAACACACTTCTTCCTGATCACTTTATTAGGTTATGAAGATGATTCTAATTTCACAAAAAAAATAAAGTTTGTAGTAGGAAAGTGTCCTGGTTTCATCTAGGGTAGAGTTAGTTTTTTCTCAGTAGCTTTTACAGTGCTGTATTTTGGATTCAGAATGAGAATGGTGTTAACAACATACTCATGTTTTGGGTTTGGCTAAGTTTTCTTTATCCCAAGTCAAAGATTTTGTTCTTGCTTCATGCTCTGCCAGTGAGAAGGTACACAAAAGAAACTGGGAGGGAGTACAGTTGGGACAGGTGACCCAAACTGACCAATGGGATATCCCACATCTCATCCATCATACCCAGTACATCAAATGGTTGCAGTTACCAGGAAGGGGGATTGATCTGTATTTGGGAAGGGAGGACTAACATCGGTGAGTGGTGAGCAATTGCAGAGTGCATCACTGGTTTCCGCATTTTTATCATTATTATTATCATTTACCATTATTAATGTATATTTCATTTTTTATTATTAAATTATTTTTACCTCAAACTACAAGTTTGACTTTGATTCTCTTCCCCAGTGCGCTGGGTGGAGGGGAAGAGAGGGGCTGAGTGAGTGGCTGCGTGGTGCTTAATATCCACCTGTCTTTAAACCACCACAGGTACAAACACTAAAAATAATTATGTTGAATAATCATTTAATAATTGATAATGACAATCTTCAAGCTGCAGGCAAGTGAAAATGAGGCACTTTTATTCCAAAAAAGCACTCTATTACTTTTTTATAGCAGCAGCTTAGGAAAAGGAGAGCCCTCTAAACATCCAAATCCTGCAGATCACCCTAAAAACACTGTATGTATATAAATCACACAGTTTTGAGACAAGGTGTAGCCACAGGCTTGATGCAACACTAGATGTGAATGTAAAGGAGAATCGAGGGCAGTTTCTGGAGAAGAGAGAACAGCATCATGTGTCTTTTTGGGGTGTTCCCCCATTTTACACTCCTCCACCTCCACTTTTGGGTTCCTTGTTCCCATTTGATTTTCCCACCTTCTTTTTGGGGTGCCTACTTTCTGTTTTGAACCCTAAAACACTGCCAGGTTCCACGCATGTGTCAGCACACACCAGGCACATACATGTTTTGCTCTGTGCCCACACCAAAGCCAAACTCCCTCGCACTGCTGCCAGACTGGTTCTCCCTAAATGCCTCCCACCCTCCCTTTTCCTGTCTCTCCATTTTGGGATTCCCCCCGCCTCTGTTTTGGGTTCTTTGTAGGGTGTGATTTAGGGTTTTATTATGACATTTTTGGGGTGGGAGGGCGTGGGGAGGTTACCAGGACACTCCAGGGTCCCTCTCATGGTACCAGGGTGCTCACACACACATTTTTGTACACTCCCACATGCTATTGTGAGGGGGTACACGCTCACGGGAGCTCCCTGATCCCCCAACATGTGAAGAGGAACCAAAAATTGGTCAAGGAACAAAACATTTTAGAAGACCCTAAAATGGCGGAGATGGACAACCCAAAATGGAAGCGAGGGATCCAAAATAGAAAGTGAGCACCCTGAAAAGGACATGGGCTGTTTGCAAGGCCCAGTTCTAGGCTAGTGTCTGACACAGCACATCAGCAGCCCATGAGAACATGACATGCTCTGACCCTGCTCAGATTTCCCTTTCCCTGCTGTTTTCTGCTCACTATACACTTTTGTTATTTTTGGATGTATTTTAAAGACGAAAATGCCCTTTAGGTTATAAGAATAAGAATAAGAATAAGAATAAGAATAAGAATAAGAATAAGAATAAGAATAAGAATAGGAAAATAAGAATCTCCATATTCAGCCCTCATTCTGCTAAGCCTGATGCCTCGTATCTGTCCTGCAGGGTTCAGCTCCAGGAGCAAGGGGCTACTTTGTTGCAAGAACAACTTGGTCCTGTTGAAGGTGTCCCTGCCCATGAGAGGAGGATTGGAAGTATATGATCTTCAAGGTCCCCTTCCAACACAAACCATTCTATGATCCTGCATGTTTATTCAGGCCTTGACTTTTTTACTGAAACTTCCTAGAAGGGAATTGGGGATATGGAAGTCTTAACTAGGAACTGGACCAACATCATCCATTCTTTCCAAAAAAAACATGGAACAGCTGCCAAATGAGAACTCCCAGGGAATGGCAGACTCATGCAGAGAAAGCCTGGATTTGATCTGGATGTGGACAGACAGCTACAGAAGATCTGTAGTTTAGCCTCAGCCCAGGAAATGTGGTTTTGTAAATCAAATATCTGCCTTTATTTTAGAAGGAAAAGGAAGACTTGAAAGCACTAATTAGGAAATGCTACAGAGCACAGTTTTGTAAAATGTATGTCAAAACTCTGTTTCTCAAAAGCTATGGATAATACATCAACCTGTACTAATCATCTATATTTTCAGCACAGTTCCTGGAGAATTATCTTAGTCTTATGCTTATCTTGCAATGTAAGGCAGGTTCTCTGCAAACGAAAAAAAAGTGTGTAAGTGCATGCTTAGGTGCTTCCATGGAGAAGCCAGCCTTATGGGCAGTTTGGAGGATGGAATCAGCTAGAGAATGGGAGGTGAAAGAGGCGAACAGCTGAGTGGTATCTATTGCTGTGGCAGGGAGAATACTGGAGGAGCAAAGTGAAGAGGCATTACAGCAGATCCCTTTCAGGCAGGACTCAGAGTGACTCTGAGCTGATTCAGAAAGAGATTTACTTGAATCATAACATGCAGTAGGTGCTCATGTAAGGTATGTATTCCCAGGTCCACCTATATCCTTTAGAACCTTATGAAAACTATGGAGAATTGGGAAAAAAATGACAAAATTCCACCAGAAGTATACTCTGATTATGTTGTTTTTAATGAGAATCTCCAGGCTCAGCACAGACTTTCTGTTCAGCAACATGCATAGGCAAGAGCTTCTTGGACTGAATATAAGGAGTGCCTGAGAGGAACCAGTGGTTGAAAAAAGGCAGGAAATGTGAGAGGAAATTGGAAACGTGAGGGGAAATGGACAGGAAACTTGAGTGAAAAAAGTGAGGGAAATGGGAAGGGGATAAAAGGAAAGGAAACGTGAGGGAGGAAAATGTGAGAAATGTGAGGGTAGAAAGGTGAGAAATGTAAAGGCAAAAGGGCAAGAAACATGAATGAATAAAGAATAGAAATGTGAGGGGAGAGAGTCAGGAAACATGAGAAGAAAATTTTGAGAAATGTGTGTGAAAAAAACAGAAACTTGAAAGGAAAATATGGCAGGAAATGTGAGGGGAAAGTGTGAGAAACAGGAAGAGAGAAAGGCTGAGAATCAGGAGGGGAATGGGGTGAGAAACCTGAGCGAAAAGGGAGAGAAGGATAATGGGAGAATATGGCAGGAACCATGAGGATAAAAGTGTGAGAAATGAAACGGAAAAAGGGTGAGAAACTGCTTCCCAGTGCTGGACTCCCTGGTTTTGTGGCTGATTTGGTGTTTAAAGTTTGCTTTCTCCTAAGTCGTCTCCTGGGGGGAAAATGACAGAGAAGTTGATTGAAAAAAGTGTGGAGAACATCAGAATTTAAAGGGGTGTGAAAAAAGGTGAAAAGTGTGAGAAATATGCGGGGTAAAGGGCGAGACATGAGAGAAAAAAGGGACGGAATCGTCAGGGAATTAAAGGTCAGAAAAACTGGGGGGAAAAGTGTGAGAAATGTGACAGGAAAAAGGGTGGAAATGTGAGAGAAAACAGGATGAGAACCATGAGGGGAAATGTCAGGGCAGGAAAAGGCCAAGAAGTATGAGAGGAAATGAGAGGGGAGAAATGGGCAGGAAATGTGAGTGAAGAAAGGCCAGGAAACATGAGGGCAAAAGTGCGAGAAATGTGACAGGGAAGTGGCAAGAAAAGTGTAGAGAAAAGAACAGGAAATGTGACTGGAAAAAAGGGAGGAAAATGTGAGGGGAGAAAAAAGGACATGAAATGTGAGGAGAGAAAAGGGCAGGAAATACGATGAGGAAAAGTCAGGAAAGCCCAACCAGGGCTCAAATGCTTTGAAGGGAAAGGAAAACAAGCTGCAAAGCTGTCTACAGAATCCACATGTCGTGCAATGTGTCACACTGCACCTCATCATGCAATGTCCTACTGCGAATGCCAAGCAATGCAGCACATCTTGTGCAGGTGCTGTCGGCTCCAGCTCCTCCTTCTGCATTTCCTGGCGCCCCTACGCCATCCCTGGACCCCCAGCACCAGTCCTGGAACTCCCCAGCTCCCATCAGCCAGCCTGGAAACCCCAGACCTCAGCTCACATCTCAGGACTGCTCCCCCTACCAGCAAACTCTGAGTGTTAATAGGAGAAAACTGCATTAAACTGAGTTTGTGTTTCTAGCAACATTTTCTATATTTCCATGAAGCTAACAGATTATATAAACACTGGAGTTCCAAAAGTGTTGGAACTGAGACACTTGATTATGTCAAGCAGGGAAGATAACATATAGCAAGAAAAAGAAAATCAATGACAGACTTCTTTTGCTACTAACTAGTTACCACTTAAAATAAGGTAATGTACAGAAGACAATCGGAAAAAGAAAGAAATAAATGACAAAAAAATACTAACAAAATATTTATTAAAGAATTTATTTTTTCCTTAAATGAATACACGATTCTCCTGACAATCACACTCTTACAGTGATGGATCCGGTGCAGCTCTGAACTGTTGATCCGGCTAAGCTCACAAATACACCTAGTTTTAAATATGAAAATCTTTCTTCAGCTCTCCATTTTTTTTGACCACTAATAGACCAAATTTCAGGGTTGACTGGGAATAAGGAAAACACCCCACCATTCTGTCTGGTGCAGGTGTAGGTGAAGGCTACTGAGGCCTGCAGCTCTGTGAAAACTGCACATATATACTGAAGAAAGAACAAACTAAGGCAAATTCTGCTGCCCTGGTAAGGACAGATGGAGCAGCATTGCTTCACGTGGAAATAAACAAAGTGACCGAAAGCCATTGCCTTTGTGCTCTTTAAACTCCAAGGTAAAAAATCTGAGCAGACACAGGTGCAACAGACTCACACGCTCCCTGTTTGTTCTCTTGAGCCACTTCTGTCTGGCAGAGATTTGCATGAGGGAGAATAAGAATATAAGAAAAGAAGAAGATAAAAAGAAGAAGAAGAAGAAGAACATGAAGAAGAAGAAGAAGAAGAAGAAGAAGAAGAAGAAGAAGAAGAAGAAGAAGAAGAAGATAAAAAAATAAGAAGAATCAGAATATAAGAAAAAAAAGAAGTAGAAGAAGAAGATAAAACAGAAGAAGAAGAAGACAAGAAAAGGAGAAGAAGAGGAGAAGAAAAATGAAGTAGAGAAGAAAAGAAGAAGAGAAAGAGAAAAAAGAAGAAGAGAAGAAAAGAAGAGAAGAAGAAAAGAAGAATATTAGAGAAGAAGAAGAAGAAGATGAAGAAGAAGAAAAAGAAGAGAAGAAAAGAAGAAGAAGAAGAAAAGAAGAAGAGAAGAAAAAGAGGAGAAGAAATGGAGAAGAAGAACAACAACAACAGCAACAACAACAAGGGGCAGCTCCTTCCCACCCACACACCCAAGGGGCTCCTCCAGCACCAGGACTTGGGGCAGAGGCAGCACCCGCTTTGTAAGCAACGGGTTCTGCTGCCATGGAAGCCCGGCACCAAATCCTGACAGAATTCAGTGGAATAGCAGCAGTGCCTATATTTGGTCCCTAATCTGGGGCTGTGTTGGACAAATCACACACAGAGCATGCAACATCTGAACGACCAGACCCTGTGATCCTCCACCCTCCTGTTTGCAATAGTGTCACACCAGCCTGAGGCACCTGGCAGACCTCAGCACCGGCAGGGACTTCAGATGACAGGCCTGGTCTCCTGGAAGTTAGAAACCAAAAAGAGGTGGGGAGTCTCTCTCCAGACAGAGCTTCCAGACTGAAAAGGCAGCTGTGAACGGGCAGATCAAAGGGCAGGGAAATGAGAGCTTTGAGCACTTTAGCTGTACCAGCTACACAGTCCTGGCTGGCAACCACCAGCCACAGGGACAACAGAGGGCACAAAAGCAGTTAAACCCAGAGACTGGAGAGAGGTCACACACGGCTCCATTTCTCCCTGGAGGAAAACTCTTCTTTGTGGTAAGGCCCTGGAAGGCTCCAAGTGCAGGGCAGTCCAAGACAGCCATTCTGCTCAGCATCGTCCTTACATCTCTGAGAAGCAAAAAGGATCATCTTGTTAGCATTAAACCCAAGATGGTCTCCAACCCTCCCATCACCCACCACTCCTTCTCACTTCACAAACTGCAGACCCGGAGGGTGACTTCCCTCCTTGGCTCACTCACCGGCTGTAACAGGAAGGTCTCTGCCGCATGGCACCAGGAACCTCCTGCACACTTTGATCTGCTGCATTGTGGAGCCAGCAGACATCCCCAGCTTGTTCAGTTTCACACCTTTTATCCATGGGCACCTGGGAAGAGGTGCCAGTCACTGAGGAGATGGGTTGGCTGGGCTGGGCAGGAACACAAACCCTCTCCAGTCCCAGCTGAAAGCTTGGATCTGTTCAGGATGTTTTGGCTGCCCCACTCTTCCCTGGGTGTTGACTGGAAATGCAATTCCCCTTTTTTCGTCATCTAGAAGCACCATGGCTGGGCCAAACTTGACTGCAGGATCGTATTCTAAAGGCAGTTCAGTGGCCAAGCGGTGAATGAAAACTCCAAACATGGAGTTGCGGTCTTAAGTCCAACTCAGGGGAGATGCCACTGAAGAAAGCTGCCCTGAAGTGTTTTTCCTTGTCTACTTTATTTGCTGCATTTCTTCAGGGCAAAGATCACGGATGCCAGAGCGGAGAGAGGTGCAGCAGATTTTATAAATGGATCCTGCCCAAAGGGAAAACAAAGAAAAAAGGAAACATTACTTTCAAAACTCAGTTCCTCGCAGGCTCAAACAGGTTTCCTCTGGCTCTCAGAAATAAGCAGAAGTAGAACAGAGGGGAACATCTACAATTCTGTTTTGATGTCCAGCAACTGGCCTTCACAGGCAAATGTGGCCCATCCTAACACTAATCTGTTCATCTTCAGCTTGTTGGAATTTTTGTCCTGACAGTGCTGGGGGAATGATGCTTGATGGCCCAAGGCTTTGCTCCTTTAAGAAAACTCAACATACTTACTCAGGTGCCTCCTTGCTACAGACATAGATGACAGGGAAAACCCATTTCTCAGCAAAATCCAACATCTATTAGACATGTTGACCTCAGTAGAATTTAGGCCGACATGTTGTTCTCAACACCACTGAGGCACAGGTTTTTAGCACCAAGTCATGGCAGAGTGCTGATTGACTCTGCTCTGCTTTGCAGGGAGAACATTCCCTGCCCTCCATGTGCCACCTGGCACCTTTCTTCCCAGCAGGAACAGCCAAGTGGCACGTTCTGAACGTTCTCCCAATCTGACATACAAGCCGTCAGAACAGTTCAGTAGCAGTTCTCATCTATTTGACTGTGCCAGGCAGCAAATGGGATTAGCGCAAGTCCTCATCAGCTGTCCCTGGTTTGGTTTCACAAACCTCTACAAGTGCGGCTTGGTTGCAGAAACCTTTAAGAGCTGGGCAGAAGGGACAAGGAGGAGCTCCTCTGAGGCTCACAGTGAGCCCCCCACAGACCTTTCCTTCCCACAGCAAAATCTCTGACTGCTTCACTAGGACTGATTTCCTTGGCCTCCTGCACCATGCCTCTCTGGCCTCCACATGCAAAACTGTGTATTTCCAGCCCAGAGAGGAGCAGGCCCTGGACTTGATGAGCTTCCCAGGTCCCTTCCAAGCCCAACCAGTCTAGGATCCTACTTAGTTCTCATTTGAAAAGCACCAAGACTGGACATGAAGATGAGGGGGCCACCTGGTGCCTTGGAGTTTAGCTGAGGAGAAAACCCTAACATCAGACACCTGTTTTGCCTCCAGACACCCTACACTCTACCTGCAGAAGCTCCTTGGCAGACCCTCGCCTGTCCTCGGCCGTCTGCAGGCAGCAGTTGAGAAAGTCACAGAGGAGTGAAGAGTGGAGCCGGGGGTTCTTCAGCTTTGGTGTCCCTCCTGTGATAATCCGGTATCGAGCCTGAAATAAAAGGAAACACCAGATTCCACCTGTTTCTTCCAGATCCGTAGATGCTCACCTAGAGCCCAGTTTTTAAGCTCCAGTCTCCACTGGCAAGTTTGTCCCTGGCAGAAGGTTAGAGACAAGCTTTCTTTACCAAAACAAAAAAAACCCAAAGTGCAGCCTCAGCTCTTCCAGCATCCATCCTGCCATCACTGTCAATTTCATTGACTGACTAGGTAGTAGGAACTACATCAGCAAAAGCATGTTTTGCTCCTTGGAAACCTGACACCAGTTTTTCTCTCATAAAAGATAAAGGTTTATGGGAAGTTGAATTTTAGTTTCCTGTGATACGGCCAGCATGGCAAAATAAGCCCAGTGCAAAGGCAATCCCTCTTTGCTGTGGCTGCTAAGGGGCAATCGGCTCATTAATTTGTTTAATGTGCCAAGAAACAGCCAAGGATTTGGCACACAATTACAGATACAGTCTGTGAAATCAAGATACTGATTTATCCAGGCCACCCAGACACATCTCTGAACAATATACAGATGAGTTAGGAGCCTGAGGTTCCACAAGATCCAGAGGATTTGGAAAAGATGCTCCAGTTTTCAGGAAAATTGATGTGCTGTGGTTAATAACAGAAAAAGCAGAACTGCTTGGGATTTGATTTGGTGATAGTTGGGTTTTTTCTTTTGAAATTGAAAGAGGGAGGGTCCAGTGTACCCTGGCAGCCTGGAGGGCCAACCATGTCCTGGGGTGCATCAGGCACAGCATTGCCAGCTGGTCAAAGGAGGAGATTGTGCCGCTCTGCTCTGCACTGGTGTGGCCTCACCTCCACTCCTGTCAGCACTTTTGGGCACCACAATATCCAAAAGATAGTAAGCTATTAGACAGCATCCAAAAAAGTGCCAAGAGGATGGTGAAGGGTGTAGAGGGAAAGCCTTCTGAGGAGGGACTGAGGTCATTTGGATTGTTGAGCCTGGAGGTGACTGAGGAAAGACTTCAGTGTGGTCTTCAAGATCCCCAAAAGGGCAAGCAGAGAGTCAGTCGTTGATCTCTTCCCTCTTGAGAAGCAGTGAGAGCACTCAAGAAAAATGCATGGAAACTGAGTCAGGGGCAGTTAGGGGTTTTGTCTCATGGAAGACACTGGTGTTTGATTTGCACCTTACAATGAGAGGAGTTTCATGAAAGTAAGGAGGCTTTCCTTCCACCATTTCTATTCCTACGATGCCAAGGGACCAGATGTCTACTTTGAGGCCGTAGCATTGTTTCCTCACAACTTCTGGGGCCATCCACCAAGAAGTCCCGGTCATCGAGGTGCATTTGCTCTGCTCAGGGGTGAGCTCAGCACAGAGGCCAAAATTACCTGAGGACAAAAACAAATACTGTTAAAGCCTTTAGGAAACCAGACAAGAGAACTTGCCACTCTAGGGCTGAGAAGGTGCAGTTGAATCGACCTCCAAAAGTGGCCCTGCTCTGTTTCCTTGGACTGCAGCCAAGCAATTATGGAATTGGCCACTTCTAAAAATTTCCACAGTCCAGCCTTGGCTTTTATACATTCACCTGAAGCTTTAGATTGGAACTCCCTCCCTCTGGAAAGGACATACACAAAACAAAGCTACTCTTGACGCCCTTTTCCTTACAATATCTCACTGCACGTTGCAACCCTGTCTCAGAATGCAGCAGGGCTCCAGATACTCCCACAAAGCACAGCTTTTGGAGAAAGGCAATCCCTCCAAAGCAGCCTCACAGAGAATTTGTCATGTCTGCACAAGAATACCCACCCAGCTTGACAGAGCCATCCAGGCCTAGGAGGATGTTGTCACTTTTGATGTCCCTGTGGATCACGTGTTTGGAATGAAGGAAAGCCAGTCCTTGCAGGCACTGAGAGAGAAAAACGAAACGGGAGGGTCAAAAGTAGTGATCTGTTTTCATTACTTAAGAAAGGAAACTGTCCTAAGATATTTAAATCTGGAGAGAATGCAGGCCTCAAGTAGATCTAGAAGTCACACATTACTAATTTTTCAGAACTAAACATGCGGGACAATACTGTAACTTTTAAGCTGAGGAATGAATATACATTTCTCTTTCTCTTTAGCTTAAACTTCTGCCTGCCACATGTTTCCTTTTGCAGGCAAGAAATGCAGTGCAGACAGGCTCCAGGTAAAGGCTTAGAGAAGCAAGATGGAAAACAGGAAATAAAAATTAAAAAGATAGAAAGCATGACAAGAGTATATAAGAATGTAAGAACAGAGAAGGGAAAGTGCAGGGCCGCTGGCAGGAAGTTCACTTCAGATGATCTTTCTTCTCCCTATCATAACAGCAGCCCAGAAAAAAAGCTCTGAATAGGAAATCACTTTACTTTTTCCCTCCTCTTTCGAAGAACATCCTACCCAAATCACCAGAAACACCAGAGGGATCCCTTACCTCCCTACAAACAGCTGCTATCTGTCCTTCCCCCATCCTCGTCTTGGCAATAACATCATTCAAGGAGTGTCCGCCCACGTACTCCATCACCAGCCAGAGGGTTTTATTGACAAGGTAACTGAAAGAAAGAAACAATGACATGGAGATGCATGTGCACAGCTAAATCGCCTTATGGAAAAACACAGCTGAGATTTGTTTCCAGGTCACTGTTAAATGAAGAAAGATTAAACTAGAGAGCCATTCCATCTAGGCTATACAGTGCCTGCAGTCTGTGCAGTCCCAGGGAGAAGGGGCATCCATGGAAAAGGAGATGTCTTAAAGAGCAAGCAAAGGACAAAGGCAATTTAGGAAGGGCAAAGAGAAATTTGGAACCGAAATGCGTATCATCAGCTGGTTCATAATTTGAACACAGAAAATCCACCATTCTCTCCAGGGAAAAGGAAACACAATTTCCACTCCTTTTGTCAGGGGACGGGGGTGTGCACAGAATTAACACCTTGGAAAACCTTGCATAAAGTACATTCCCAAGCAGGCAGAAGAAGGCATCCACAGCAATGGAAAATAGTGGCAACAGCTCAAGGATAATTATTTTTAAGTTGTTTTCTCATCATTTCTCATAAAACACCTGAATCAGATCAAAGCCCCAAACAACAAAACAGCACGGAGGGAGTGATCCCACCACCACTTACCTGTCTAAACAGGTAACAATGTTGGCATTCTTCTTTTCCCTCATGATCAGGATTTCTTTTAGCAGTTCCTCAGTCTTCTGTTCTCACAGTTTGATTTTCTTTATGGCCACCTACAATGGCATTGGAAACCATTACCTGAACTTGCACAAGACCACAACAAACATGGATTGCGGGATTTTGGAATGACACAGCCCAGCTGTGCCAAGTTGCCTCGGTATTCCTCGTCAGATATTTACATACTGATGTTACAACAACATATTTCTCCTCTTACTGGGGTTGCCAGTTACAGGACACATGGCCATTGATGTTCTGCCTACTCAACATGGTAGAACCAGCCTCTAAACTATCAGCCACCAAGCTCTAACAATATTCTCTGCTCCTACATTCTTTTCCAATGGCCTCACTTTATCACTACTATTATCACTGACAAATGTTTTGCAAGCAAAAGACATTTTTCCTCCTTGAATGCATATCCAAACATCTGGTAATACATTAGTACTTCTAAGGCCTACGATCAGTATTTCAGAACCTGATGCTGTTCTTGACAGCACAACAAAGCAAACACATACAGGCATTACGGATAAAATGCCGTCCAAAAAGAACTCTAGGGTCACTCCAAAAAGATACAATCCTAGCACTTGCTAACACCTTCAGTTTTCTCAGGATTTTGAAACTCTGAATACCATTCTTTAATGCAGTTTAGATCTGCAATTCTTTTCTGGGTTTACAATAAGTCCTCCTTTCTATGCTCCTCTAAGGATAAGGCCTGGGCCATAAGAAGGGCTTAAGATATTTAGACCCCTTGTTGACTTCCCTCTAAGCACAGTTTCCAAGGGCAGAACTGCAGGTGGACGAAGAACTACCAGGGAGATTCAGAGGTATTTGCAGACAGCCAGAAAGGAGAATTCAGGAATCTGAAGCTGTAGCCCTAAAGAGCAGTGGGACGCTCTAAGACAGCATCCTGTCCATTAATTATAAAGAACATCTCTGGACTAGGCACTCACTGACATCACACCATAACACAAAGGTGTTGCTTAGGAGAGATCTTTGATCCTGATAAACACATCTGCTCAGTGACCGAGCCAGAATGTCCTTCTCTGAAAGCTGTCGCTGCCCTCTTGCATTATTTCTGGAAGTTAAGAAGGACAAAGTGTGTCCAAGTGCACTTTGCAGGCTGACACTAGTCTGGGCTACTTTGGCCTTTGCAGCAAAGCTATACAGACTACCCAAAGCCTCAGCCACAGCTGACACCAGAGGGGAAAGCAGTCGAGAGCTGCAGAATCCATGGGGGTAGTTGACACTTACCTGCCCTCCTGTGGCAGTGTTGAGCGCTTTATGAACAGTTCCAAAACCCCTACAAACCAAAAGCAGCAAAGAAAGGGCACACAGGTTAGTCCCTAGGAGTGAAAGCCAGCCCAGACAGGAGATCTCTGCTGCCTGGAGTGTTTCTAAACCACCTGGCTTCATCTACCCTTCAGACTGCAGCACAGCAGCCACCAGCCCTCTGCTATGCAAGAAAAAACTTAGGTCCAAGAGGAACGAAAAGGGCTGGGACAAGTCTCACAGCTACATGTGGATTATTAGCTGTATTATTTGGAGACAGTTAAAATGATTTCTCCAAATCAAATAAGCAATTAGGTGCCCCACACTGGAGAGACAGGAGGCCTTCCAGGTCCTGCTTCTTGCTGCAGACAAGACATTAAAAGCATCCATTGTCTTGGACGATGCCTTCTGGCCACATTTAAAAATTCTGATCAGGACTGAGAGAGGGGACAAACTAAACCCAGTGTCTCAACATTCCTGGTGCTTGCCTGACTTCCCCCTTAGTATTACACCTGCAAAATAGCTGCCCCATGGGTTTGTCGAAGTAACTGTGGTTGCACTCACCCTTGGCCAATAATTTTCCATCCAGTATATTTCTTCATTGGATCTCCCTCATTCACAATGATCCCTGAAAGAAGCAAAATTTCAGATGCTCACTTCAAAACAGACACACCACCTTCCAGCAGATCCAAGAGACAGCCCGACTGCCTGGGCCTTGGAGCCCTTTGTGGTCTGACAGACAACAACATCAACACCACCACCACCAAGACCAGTAACTCCTTAGCAGAGACACCCTCTACAAAGTGTGAATTTCAACAGTCCCTTGAAGGGTTATCTTGACAAGAAAAGAAGCACAGGAAGATTTACTCAGAGCAGATAGAGATCAGAAGACAACAGGTACCAAAGCAAGTGTTAATCATCTATAAACAATAAGGAGAGCTGGCACAACACAGCCTTTCTTTTCTTGGGAACGAACACTCTGTGATATTCAAAAAAATGGCTTAATACCTTTAAAGATTAAATGCACGTGGGGATCTGGCATGACTTTTCAAGAACAGGTGCCATTGTCAGAACAGGAAGAACATTGCCAAGTGGTTCTGGGAAAAGAGAGCACCTTCTCTACCTTTCAGCACCTTTGCCAAAACAATGCCTTTACGTTTACAACCTGAGTGTTCTCTCACTGCCTTAAAGCACAACCACAGTTTCTGTGAGGTGTGGAAATGCCTCTGTGACACCAGGCTGAGGAGGATCCTTTGCTACAGCTCCTGCTGACACCTGCACACCATCCACTGCTCCATCAGACAAGAAATTCACCAGACGTAATCAGCTGCTTTAGGCTCTCCTCCTCTGTCATCTCTGGCTCCCCATTTGCACTGCTGGATGAATTGGATGTGCCTAAACATTCAGACTGGGGAGAAGAGGATTCTTCTGGTAAGCTTAGTGCTGCAGCACGTTCAGAGCTTTTGAAGATCTGAGAGAAGAAATTAACTGGTGTCAGAGTGTGTGGCAAAGGTGCCCCAAGATCACATTTCATCGACATGACCTTAGTAAGATGCTCTTAAACTGGCTGTGTTTTTTTGATGTCTTCTTCTCAAAGGGAATGGGTAAAAATGGTTGGGTTTACATGAGTTCATGGCCAACCTCATGTCATGTTCTCACAGATTTTCTGAAAAACCACTGCAACAATGAATTCTCTATTTCTGCCCATGAATGTGCTTTAACCATGTTGACTGGAAAAAAAACACCTGAAAAAACAAGACCAGCAGTAACAGGCCTGCAGGAATCCCTGGGGATGATTGCTTGCCAACAGGCCGAAGGATGAGCCCTGCTCTCCAGTGTGGCAGCTGAGATTCAGCAGATCAGAAAGTCTCCTTCAGACCAGATGTGATGGAGACCACAGTAGGATGGCAGTCAGAGGGATTTTCCCTCCTCAGCTGCTTCTTTGCAATGAAAAGGCAAGAACGGGAGAGACCACCTCTTTGAAGATTGCAGTGGCTACTGCTGTTTCACTCATTGCCTTTAGGACAGCTTCCTGCTGCTGAAGCAGGTAATCCTTTTCCTCTGGCATGTTTTTCATTTCTAGCATGTGTGTCTCATTCACTGCCTCAATCTTACAGAAATGAAGGGAAAGTTTATGGGACCTGACAGCAAGTTCAGGTTTTTGCTCTTTCAATCTCAAAATCACATTCAGTCAGCACCTTCTTTCTGCTTCTTCACCAACCTCTGCTTCCATTGCAACCCTCCCTGCCTGATGTTGATCTCCAGAGTGTGCCAGTCTCTGGCCTTTCAGTCCCTGCAGTAGTCCTTTCCTCCTCAGTCCCAAGACCTACATTTATGCCCATCTTACTGCCTTTCCCTCTGTTACCTGCCTCCTCAGGCTTAGCTGTGCATTCTCTTGTCACTCTTCCAACTCCTGCCTGAGCTGCTCTACCTGCTGCTGCATTTGGATTAGCTCTTCCCTGGCCTGGGCTAGATCATTTAAAAATTCCTGCTTCTCACATTCCTTTTCTTGCAGGACCAGCCCAGAAATGAAGAGCACACAGGTTGAAACTTCCTCTACAGCCTCTGTGCAACAAGAGTCAAAACCTGATGGGCACACACATTCCCAAAGCACTGTGCTACTGCTCTCCTGGGAGGCACAGATTCCTAAGGGAGGCTGGCAGTCCGAACATCCATGTCTGAATCTCCAACAAACCCTTGGGCAGCTAACAGGAGGGGGGTGGCATTTCTCAGGTGTCTGTGGCCTTGCTGGTGAGCAATTCCCTCCTACAGCACTGGATTGGTAACTGCGATAATTGTGAATCTGGGCTCTTTCAAGTTACTTCGAACTTGACCAGACTCACAGTGTTAAACTGGCTGTAAAAAGGAATGAAGCCCAGCGGCACCCGGTCCCACTGATCCCCGAGGACCAGCTGGAAAGTAAGGGGGTTTATTTTCTGTTGAATTCCCATGCTGGGCACACAACTCATACTAAGACCCTGAGCTACCAGAGGCAATGGGCACTGATAATTTGAAAGGGATGTGTAAGGCCCCACAGGCTTGCCTGGCACTAGAACAGCTCCTTCACAACAAATGGCCCTATCCAAAACCTACATGTTTTCATGCAAACAGATGGCATCTTCCAGAGCTGTCACTTTGAAAATTAAATTTCTTGAAGTATCTAGTCCACATATCCCTCTAAAATAAAATTTCTGGGAATTCAAGATGGCATTCATGTTCTTAGCACACTTCACAACAAAAAGCATCCATAGAGATGTGCAGCATCCTTTTCTCAAGGGGCTTCGGAAACAAGCACTGGAACTCCACCATTTCTTTTGCCACACATGAGATTAATCGATGCACACAGATTCATAGACAACACAATGATCACTTTGTAGCTTATCAAGAGTCGAAAAGGAGGCCAACACTGGCAGCTGAACTAAAGTGCAGTACAGCTAAACTAAAGTGCAGTACAGCTCTGCAAGTTGTCCACACTTTTGCAGAACAGAGTAGACAAAACCTTGTGACCTCCAGCACGAGCACGTGTCCCCTTGACAAAAGCACTGCCCAGTCCAGCAGAGAGAGCTTTACTGAGCCAAGCAGCCCAATGACCACCTGGATGCACCAGCTCTGTGGTCTCACCTGATGCAGTTCCTCCTGGATTTCTGCCTTCTCAAAAGCCAAGATCGCCAGACCCACCCGCAGCTCCTCCTGCTTCTCCTCTGCTTCCTTCAGCAGCTGCTGCAGGTAGGCCTCCTTTGCACACCCTCCACTATATTTTGTTTCACCCAAGTTGAACCTCTTCACCTCAGGGATGATTGTTCTCTCTGTCTTGTCCACTGGGGCTGATGGAACTTCCCTCTCTTGCTCCAGCTACACTCAGAAGCACAGAGGAAATGAAATAGAGTAAGACTGACCATGAAGAAGGTTTGGCTCTCACACATAAAGTTGTCTTATTCAATCAGTTGTGCTGCAGGAAAGCAAGAAGTCTAAGGAGAAGATGCAGCTGGAGACAAACACCTGGCACAAGCTCTTTGGTAACTCTGCTCACCTGCAGCACACGTTTCTTCAGCTGCACATAACTCAGTGCAAGAGCTCCATTGATGACACCACCTATCTCTGCACTCAGCTGCTTCTGAGCCCCTGTCAGCTCTGCTACTGACTGCTCTGCCTGAGGACACAAAACAGCAGCAACAATGGCAGCAAAATCTCTGACTTCAAGCAACAACTCGAAATCTCTCTTGTGTCTCTGACCTCCTTGCAGCTCAGTGCTGCAATGATGCTCAGGGGAACTAACCAAGTCAGTGTGGTTGGATCCTCATTGTCCCAAGAAGAACATTATCCCCATCTTCTGCTGCCCAAAACACCATCTGTCTCCTGTGGTCTCCCTATCACATCCTCTCCCACTAGTACTACCTAGGAATAAGGTGACCATCTTTCTCTGCTCTTCTGTTCAGCTGATCCCTCCCAAGTTGTGAGTCCTCCAGTGTCTCTCTCATTTCATTTGAAGGAAGGAGTGTTTCCTCTCAAGGGCAACAAAGTCCTTCAGTCTATGAGAAGGGGAAAGAAAAACTAGCTTTCAGTGCTAAACACTCTCATTTCAGAAACCAAGGCTACGCACCATGTCCCAGATCTGGTAATCAGCATCCTTCTCATTCCACACAAAGTATACTAGGATTTCCTGATAGACCTGCATCACCCTTTGTCATCAATGCAAGTTAAACACTCACTGAGAAAGTAAGCAAGCTTCCAGAAAACACAAGATGTTTCCAAAAACCACAGGTACTCCCAGCTTAAGAGCTTCCTGCCTGATAGGTCTTGTGCTCTTGTGTTCTACTGTGTGATTGACTTTATGCTTCAACTTTTTTGCTCTCCTTAACACAGACTGAATCTTTCCTGTTTCAGCCAATGCCTCTACCCACCCATTCTCCTCCTGTTTGGGATGATATCTTGGACTTCATAGAGCAAGTACAAGGAGGCAGCTCTGCTGTGTGTCAGTACATAGCCACACCTGCCACATGCTCCCTTCTTCATTCTATGTATGCTACAAATGAGGAGCATGTAAAATTCCTCCTTTGATGATGGGCTTCCTAAAGTCCAGCAGTGCACAGCCCTACCCAGAAAAAGCGACAAAGCTCAACACTCACAGGAGGTCCTGCACTCTGTGCCTCCTCTCCTGCCAATCCACCTTTTCCACTTGGTCTGATGAGTCCTGACTGGCCAGAACCTCTTCTTCCAGCACCTGCAAGGAATGGGCAGGGAAGGAGCACAAATAAGCACTGAGGAGCCAGGAAGGTGGCTGTAAAGAGCAGGGAGAAGCAGAGACACAGCTCACCTAAAGGCAAAAGCTGTGTGGAGGGGTGCTTTACATGGGTAATCAAATGACTCCGGATTCGTCAGGGAAGTGTCTGAATAGGAGCAGGGAGCATTTCGTTTTTCCAATTAGTCCAACCGACTTACAACAACTTATTTCAGGCTTTAGGGAGTGGCTGCTTGAAACTGCATTCCTGCCCTTCAGAGACACCCTTCTTCTCCCTATGATGCGGAGCTGTGTAGGCTTCTTCTCTCCAAACTTGGGCCATGGCAAAGTTACTATTGTAACCTAAGTTCTACCTGGAGCTACTTAGGTATTCTGTGGAGAGGACTGGGTCTTTCCAGAGGACAGTGTCTCCTGCCTATCCAGCAAGGATCTGAACTGTATCTTTGGACCATTCCCTCCACTGATGAGATAAGACTGCACAGATACTGTGCACAGAGCTGCTCACTTTTACACATTGATACTTCTTATCTTCTACCAGGAGAGATTTACAGCCCTGGTTTGAATCCCAGGAAACTGATGCGTAAAAACAAAAGTTCAAAACCACTTGTCCAATGTTCAGTGGCTGGAATGAAGTGTTACATCATCAGGGCATATCTCCATGCCCTGACTCCAGCTCTCAGCGTCTTCTGCCACCAACGGCAAGAGGTGTCNACTTTTACACATTGATACTTCTTATCTTCTACCAGGAGAGATTTACAGCCCTGGTTTGAATCCCAGGAAACTGATGCGTAAAAACAAAAGTTCAAAACCACTTGTCCAATGTTCAGTGGCTGGAATGAAGTGTTACATCATCAGGGCATATCTCCATGCCCTGACTCCAGCTCTCAGCGTCTTCTGCCACCAACGGCAAGAGGTGTCTGAGCAGAAACTTGCAGCTCTGCATTATATCAAGGGAAGTGGCAACCAAACCTGCACTTACTGATTTGGGCTGCTCAGGCTCTGGGCTGGTGTCGTAGGGTAAAAATGAAAGTAACAAACGGTCTTTGTTCCTGCTGCGTGGGGCTGACAGCTGGGCGGGGGGGGTACGACCCTTTTCCCTGCCCATGTGGACCAAGAGCCGCCCGGCGCCGGCGCCCGCGCGGTTTTCGGTAGCCCTTTTCCACCGGCAGCAGCAACGGCTCCGGCAGCGGGGAGTTGCGCCACGCGGGCTCCTGGCATGGGCGGTGCATGTCCCGGCACTCGGTAGAGGGGGTCCCTGCTGGCAGCGCGGGTGGTGCGGGTGGCGTGGTGGGCCCAGGTGGCGCTGGCCGCTTGGCCCGCGTGCCCGCTGCCCGGGCAGGTGCGGGGGCGCCACTGGCCCAGCAGCGGCGGCCACGGGGTGCCCAGTGGCGGCCGCCACTTGCGGGAAATGCCCCC